>OVBB01001656.1:0-13495 GCA_900406415.1 Isatis lusitanica | reverse complement strand
CGCCAGTATAGCTAAGCCGATGACGCAGTTGACAGGCAAGGACGTCAAGTTCGAGTGGACAGAAGCTTGTTCGCAGAGTTTTTCGGAGCTTAAGAGGCTTTTGACAGAGACGCCCGTTTTGGTACTTCCGCGGCCAGGGATACCATATGCAGTGTACATTGATGCGTCTAGATCCGGTCTGGGGTGTTTTTGACTTAGGAGGGAAAAGTCATTGCATATGCTTCTCGTCAATTGAGGCCTCATGGGGCTAATTACTCCACTCATGATTTGGAATTAGCAGCACTCCTCTTCGCCCTAAAGATTTGGAGAGCATATCTATATGGCGAGTAGGTGCAGATTCTCGCAGATCATCAGGGTCTGAAGTACATCTTCACTCAGGCCGACCTTAATCTGAGGCAGCGCAGATGGATCGAGTTGTTGGCAGATTATAATATGGAGATTACTTACAACCCCGATAAGGCTAATCTGGTAGCAGATGCTCTTAGTAGGCGCAGTACTGGTGTGGCAAGGACCAAGGAGGTCCAAGAGCTGACAGAGATGCTTTCTAGTGTCAGGTTATATGCAGTTACGACAAAGGGCGAATCTGTTGGCCTTAAGGCTTTGGATCAGACATATTTATTGTGGAGAATTCGAGATGCTCAAGAAAAGGACGAGGCTCTTTGTAAGCAGCTCGAGAAGAGGGTTTTTGGTTATACGACTGTCGAGAATGGGATGTTTCTGTACAAGAACCGAGTCTATGGCCAGATGATGAGTAGTTGAGGAAAGAGATTCTCCAGCAGGCGCATCATTCTAAGTTTTCCGTTCATCTTGGAAGTAATAAGATATATCGGGATCTTAAGAGATATTATCTTAAGCGATGTAGCTACCTTCGTGTCGTTTTGTCAGACTTGCCAGTTGGTTAAGGCAGAGCAACAAGTACAGAGTGGATTACTACAGAATCTTCCACTACCCGAGTGGAAATGGGACATGATGACTACAGACTTCATCACTGGATTACCGAGGACAGTTGGCGGGAAGAATGCCATCTCGGTTATCATTGACCGACTCACCAAGTCAGCTCATTTCTAAGCGATTAAGAAAACGGATGGAGCAGAGCAGTTGGCGCAGAGGTACATTGCTAAGATTGTGAGATTGCATGGAGTGCAACTCAGTATAGTGCCGGATCGTGATACAAAGTTCACATCGATGTTTTGGCGAGTCTTTCAGAAGGCATTCGGGAATAAAGTCTATATGAGTACGGCCTACCATCCGCAGACGGACGGTCAATCAGAGAGGACTATTCAGACATCATATCCATCTTCTTGTATGCCTATTCATTCAGGAGACAGTTGAGCAAGTGTAAATGCTCAAGAGACGGCTTAAGGAAGCTCATTACTGTCAGAAGAGTTATGCTGATAAGCATCAGAGAGAATTGGAGTTTGAGGTGGGCAACATGGTATATCTTAAAATGAGGACATTTCAGGGAGGTTCTGAGACTCGGAAGCTGAAGAAGCTTAAGCCGCGATATATGGGTATGTATCTTATCATTGAGCGGATTGGGGCAGTAGCATACTGCCTAGCATTGTCAGAGGAATTGGCCGGTTTTCACGACGTGATTTATGTGTCAGTTCTGAGGAAAGTCTTTCGAGAGCCATAGCTCATTCTTCAGCAGCCACCTACTAACTTAAGGAGAGATATGATTGCAGTTAGCCAGCCAGTGTCAGTCCTAGAGCGCCCAAATAGAGTGGTTAAAGGGAAAGTGATACTGATGGTCAAGGTTAGTTGACGACATTCAGGAGGAGACTTGAGAGTTAGAGTCTTAGATGAAGTCTGTTTACCCCGCCTTATTTAAGGATGTCGAGCAGCCGGCTCAGGACTTGAATTCGAGGACGAATTCCTCGTTAGTGGACGAATTCCTCGTTAGTGGACGAACTCCTCAGGAATTGTAACAACCCAGTTTTCAGGCCCAATTAGGTCTAACTGCCCAGCACGAAACCTTAGGTATGCCTCTTATAGATAGACTTATGTTCTTTTCTTTTTCACCACAAAACCCTAAAAGCGTCGTTACTCTGCAGAAATAGAGCTGTCAAGCACTAAAGTCGTCGATCTGTTTCAGGAGCCTCGTAGACCACCATCTCCACCGTTTCTCATTGAAGGTAACCCCGGAAACCGCTTTTTCGATCTGGTTTTTCTTTGGTCGAATCGTAAATCGATCATATCTCTCTAACCACCGTGTTTCTTGAAAATCCAAGGCTAGCATCGGATTCAGAACAACGAGACGAGTCGACGACGAGAAACCCAGCTTCTAGCTCTGCCGCACGCGCCCTCTGAATATTGGGGCGTCTCGCCCACGCGCCCCACACGCCGTCCCTAGAAGCTATGCGTAAACCCCACACACCACCGGCCGTCGCCGCTGTCGCTGCCAGTGACTTTTCCAGTAAGCCTCTGCCATCCGTCGCCACCACGACTCGCCGCTGCCGGTTGCCGGAGACTCGCCGGTTGTGAGAGCCGAAACTCACACTGTCAAAATTTATAATTTATGGGGACTGAAAAAGTAAAAAGATAAAAAAGATGATTTTATTAGATATTTTCTGAAGTACAAGAATATTCGTGAATGCTTAATGTCTTATATTACAAAAGCTCTTGTACTCGAATTGGGATGCCTTGAAAGTGAATACATGGATGTTTATTTATATTAGAGAGTCTAGGGTCTCAAATATCTTGATTTGGCTCAACTTGTCTTTTTGCCTCCTTATTCGATTTCCTTAAATTAAAGCCTTTATTCCGGTTTATTTTAAGTAAAGTCCTCGATGTTTTTAGATGTTTGAGAACAACATGATGTTTTTAGGGAGGACGAAGTCAAGGTCCGATGGTTGGAAAAGGGCAGTTTAATGCCGGCCCGGGAAGATGTGATCCGGTCGAGTCGTGGTCGACGTTCTTGTCTGGTAAGTGATCTCGGCTGAGAGAATATGCAGAGACTCGATTTGAGAAACCCGTAGAGAGTTTGGTTCATCCGCCGGGCCGAGTGCCAAGAACTCGACCCATGCAGGCGTTTAGTCCCATTTCGAGGGCTTGGTGTCGAGACATGAGACGTTTGTCTTATTAATATCCGAGGAGGGGATTCTGACCCCAACAGTTAGCCCTCCCAGTTCGGGGCCTCTGTGTGCATGGGCCAGGAGCGTTCGATGGAATATTTATCGCGATTGATGGACTAGATGGCATTCGTACTTGATATGCATTTCCTTACTATTTTTTGGAGGTAAATGGCCGAGATAGGTCAGAGGGATTTTTTTTTCCCTCTCGGGCCTGAAGTTCAGGGGCGACCGCCCTGAGTGTGGAAGATTCCCACTCCTTGTTACGTTAGGAATTGGGAAAAAAAAAATTTTCTTGTTGAGTTAAGAATTGGAAAATTTCCCTTTTCTTGTTGAGTTAAGAATTTGGGAAATTTTCATTTTTCTTGTTGAGTTATGAATTGCGAAAAGTTCATTTTTCTTGTTGAGTTAAGAATTGGAAAATTCTCAATCCTTATTATCTTAGGATTCAGGTTGCCTAATTGTATATATATGCACCCCTCTTCCCCCTTCTTCTCACAGTTTTCCTTCGACACACATCTTTCTTTAGTATTTTTCTTAAGTCTGCTGTCATGATTAGATTATCACTCTGTGAGAAGAAGGAGATGGAAAATGGCGGGAAGAAAGCCAAAGAGGCGACCGACAGTCCGCAGGCTAGTTGACGGCTCGCTCTTCGGATTCCAAACCGGCGGACGGTGGTCTGGCCGTTCCTCCACCGGAGTGGCCTGCTGATAAGTCGGCCTCATTGACAATTATGCTTACTTTGTTAAAGAAAGAAGCTATTTTGGCGCAGAATGCCGCCAAACGTTTTCCTGAGTCCCCAGGAGCGGTCGGTGGAGTTGTCTACGGCTTGACAGGGTCGGATGGTTTGCTGCGCCAGAAGCGGGCGAACGGTCCTGTCGAGGGTGGAGTGAAGAGCTCTTCTCCGACCGATCCACTGGCACATTCCCAATCGGGGCTTGCCTTCCCTGAGGCTGTTTGCAAGAACAGCCGTCAAGCGGCTAAGAACTTTTCGGTGATTACAGATGCAAGTTTCAAGTTTCCTTCGTATGGTGATCTCGAGGAGTTTGAGAAATATGAGGATATGGCCTTGTGTGGGATGAAGGTAAATTTTCCTTTTTCCCGTATTCTTTTTATTCTAATATTCATTTTTTCTGATATTCCTTTTTTCGGATATTCCTTTTTCTGATATTCCTTTTTTTTCTTTTTTCTTTTAGTTCATATCCGCTGTGAAGAAGTGTGTTGACTCGTACGGCGCCGCTGTTCGCGGGATCCGTAAGCGTGCCGAAGAGGATGTTCGCTCGGTAAAGAGGAAGCTTAACGTTCTCGAGACGTCAGGTTCGCAGTGGATTAAGTTCTTCGAGAAACAGCTTTCGTTATTACAAGCCGAAAATGATGAGGCTGTCCATTTATCGGTCCCCCTAGAGGCTAGAGTTTTGCGCCAGTCCAAAGAGTTAAAGGCTTTGATAGATCAGCTCGCTGATGCTAAGGCTTCGCGTGATGCTCATGGTTGCGAAGCTTGTACTGTCGAGCATCTTGTCTTCTTGGGAGAGTTGAGTGAGATGCTCGGGTCGTTGTATAAAGCAAGGACTCGGGAGGTGGACTTAGCCCAGCTAACGGGTAATCTCGAGTCAGTCGCATTGCTTCAGAGCGGCGAGCCTCCTTATTTGGATCAGGAAAAGGCGAAGTGGTCCGTATGGAAAGACGGCTTTGACGGAGCCGAAGATTGATTCGACGATATGGTTATCCAGATTCAACTGGAAGATCGACTCCCAGTTCGTTCCACTTTCTAGTGATGCGATCATTACGGTTCCCGAGGCTGGCTCGATTGAGGAGGAGGCCTCATTGATCGGAGTGGTTGACCCGGCAGGATCCATAGAGGCTGTTCCCGGGATCTTGGACCTTGCTGTGGTTAAGGCATTTGGTCTGGACCCTTGATTCTTGGTTTTGCGGTTTAAGTTCTTTGCTTTTCGTTTTGATTTTTACTTGGGCTTTTGCTTTTGGATTTTTGTATTGCTCAGCCCTACTCTTAGGTCGGATAGAATTTTGTTTCCGTTATTAATAAGAAAATTTTAACCATCTCTGCGGCCTCTTTCTTTTTCTGCTTTAGACTCAGAGTTTCTTTTTGGTAAACAATCCGTGATGAAGTGAAGAGCGGCCGGCCCAATCTTTAAAAAAGTGGGCAGCTGGCCTTTCTTTTGAGAGCTGGTGGTCGGACCAACTCAAAAGGAGATGTGTAGCTGGCCTTTGATTCATTTATGTCGTTGTTTGCCTAGAGGCATTTGCTTTGTTTCGTTAGTTGTTTGCCTAGAGGCGATTGTTTTGTTCAGTATTTTGTGTATTGCGTTTAGGGTGCTTCTCTGGACGCTCCGAACTTCTGACCAGGGTTCCGTTGCAGATATGTCCTTGGTTTGATCCATGTTTTGGTGTCGCCGGGAACTGAGTACGTTTAAACCCCTCTCTCGACTAAATGCGTTTAAAATCTCGTATCAGAGCCGGTTTGTTACTGCGTTCGTGAGATGTTCAAGACCAGCTTCCCTTGTCCGGTGTTTACTGGGTTAGCGAGCTCATTTTGCGGTTTACACCTCACACCATTTGCCTAAGCGAAGGGCTCCTGAAGATAAGCTAAATAGAACATCGTCTTGACACTTCCCGCATTCCCGATCAGGTTACGCCTTTCAGATGTTATCCGGAATTTATATAGCGCGCTAAATTTACCCACTGCGGGATGTTGAAAGAACCATGGTTAAGAATTCGCCTCATTGTGATCAGCAACAAACGGTAATAAGTATGCCGAGAGGCGATTATGTGTATGCCAAGAGGTTGTGGTGAAGTCTTGTTGTGGCCAGCAACAGACGGTTCTTTTGTTTAAGAAAACTTGAGTAAAATATTCGAAAGACTCTTTTAGTATTCTGATCTTGGATAGTTCCGGACGGGTCGTGAGTTGCTAAGTCGCGGTGGACCGGCATTTTCGGTCCATATTCTCGGAAATTGTTCGAGTTTGGATGGGTTTGAGATGCTAAGTTCCAACTTTTCATCCTTTCGAACTTTTTGCTTGAATTTTCTTCGGGAGTATTTATATACGGACCCACTCCCCCCATTTTTATGGAGAGGAGCAACTGAACTCGTTTTTAAGCAAGCTGCCTACGTATCCTTTGTGAGAAGGGATCAAGTCACCGGTAGTTCCGTTTTTTTTTTTTTGTGAAAGCATCTATTCCTCGACTATGGGACCATCCATTTTGGGCTCAGTGGCCTCGGATGTCTTCTCTTCGGCAGCAGTCATTTTTTCTTGTTTGTCTTGATCTTCTGCAGGCAAGGTCTCCGTTCTGTTGAACTGAGCAGTTCTGCTCACCTTTTTTCCTGACTTGGTGCTTTCATCCTCATTCTTACAATTCGTGTTCTCTCTCTGTGTGATGGTCGAATTCCAGAGTTTGTGTTCAGCCAAAAAACAGATCCTGGCCTCCTTTTGGTTTCCCCATATAGTCTTGACTCCGCTTGGGGTCGGGAACTTCAGACAGAGGTGGAAAGTCTATGGGATTGCTCGCATCGAGTTGATCCAGGGGGTCCCCATGATTACGTTATAAATTGAGGGGTGGTTTGCCACCACGAAGTTCACGATCTCCATAATTCCTCCGGCGTGAACCGGTAGTTGGATAGTCCTGTCCATCATTGTGACCTCGCCGGAGAATCCAGTCAATGATCTGGGATTTGGTTTTACTTTCGGTAGATCGACGTTCAGCCTTTGAAGTGTTTCCCGGAATATGACATCCACCAAACTTCCGATGTTGATCAAAACTAGGGACGCATCATATTCGTTGATGCCGAGCTTCACTACTAATGGACCGTCGTGAGGCTGTTCAAGGCCTTCGACGTCCTTTTCATTGAAGGCGATCCAGTCATCTTTTTTGGTGATGGGGGTCCGCGGGTTTGAATCTTTGTCTCCTTTTCTCAAGAACGCTTTTATCAAGGCCACCGTGTCCCGGCAATATTGAGATCATCCGATGATCATGTGGATCCTTCTCCGATTAGTGGTGGGGTCGTCTCCATTTGCTCTCCTTCCCTGTTTGGGAGTTTCCTTGGGAGGCTGTTGGGAGCGTTCCTGGTTAGGTCGTCCGCCCGGGGCTTCCGCGTCCTCTTTGGCCGCTCCAAAACTTTCCAAGTTTATGCCGTTTCCGAGCTCTCCAGCTAGTAACTTTGCTCGCGAGCCTTCTTCCGATTGTCCTACAGTGTTCGGTCGCGTGGCCTTTGGCTTTGTGGAAGGTGCAGAAGGCGTTTTCGTTGTATCCCATTCAGATCCAAGTGTTCCACGACCCTCTGCCACGTCCGCCTCCATCTGGCGGTCTCTCCATGTTTATATGGTAATCATGCGCTTTGCCCACATTAACTGTTTTGTCCCCACTGCTCCATCTGCTCCGTCTGCTCTTCCTCTCTGTGGGAATATTCACGGGCTGTGTCGGACTTCTTGATGACTACTTCGGTGGCTGATTTTTCTTAGCCAGGACTTTCGTGTCTTCTTCGTGGATCATGAGATTCGAGGCGCGGTGAAGGGCGTCTTGGATTATGACCGGGAGATTTACAGTGATTTCTTTTCGGAAGTCGGAAGCGTACCACAAAGACTTCTTCAAGGCGTTCGACCCGTCGATATTCGAGACGATCACCTTAAACCTCTTGATAAACTCTCGGAGGCTTTCTTCTGATCCTTGTGATAACGAGGAGAGATCCGCGTCGGAAGTCGAGCGGGGCTTATGAAAAGCGAATAATGCTTTAATTAAGTCGCGGACAGCTGGTCAAAGTCATCAATCGAGTCTCTCTCCAGCCGCGAGAACCACGATAGGGCCACTCTTTTCAAGTGCTCGACGAACAAGAGACAGAAACCAGCCTCTTTTTCTTCGAGCTTCAACTTGGTCCGGCTCGTTGCAATATTGAAGGCCGTCATATGGGCCTTCGGGTCTGTCATCCCGTCATAGATAGGGATTCAGAGCTTGTCGGGGTTGTGATCTTTGAGGTGAAAGGGATCGTCTGGGTCTCCTCTAAGACTCGGTCGATCTCGGGAGCTGCACTGGTCGCCTTGTGTACTTGTGATCTTACTTCCCTCATTTGGCTTGCTGTCAGCTCCCGTTGGGCACGAATCTCGTCCATTTCGCTCTTCCGGCTAGTGGATTGGTTCACTCGGTCTATCCGGCTCGCTCTTTCCTGCTCTTCGGCTCTTATTTGCTGGTCGACCAATCGGATGGTTTCTTCTTCTTCAGTGAGGCTCCTTTCCTCATCATCTGTCTTGTCCTCGTAATGGCCGTCCGTTCCTATTGTGGCTTCTTAGTCGGTTACCGTTGAAGCCGGTTGTTCGATCCTTTGTCTTGTGGCGCTTTTCCGTTGCAATGGTGGTGGTACTGATGGTTCCGTCCTTGTTCCGACGGGGGTCTTCTTTCGAGCGTTCGGGGGCCTTGCGCCAATTCTCGGATGGCCGCCATTTCCTGCACTGCTGCTCTTTCCTGCCTGTTTTTTCGCTCAACGAGTCCGGCTGGCATATTTCTCACGTTGGCGATTGCCGTTATGTCCTGGGCCAAGCTGGTCGGTCCATATTGGTCGCTCCTGCTACAGTCTATCCAGTTCCAATTGCTCTGGATCTGGGTTCTGCTGCAACGGTCCCTCCGGCCGGCTGGTTGCTGGCGTAATCGGCTCTTCCGTTTGCCATGTAATTCTTTTCTGTGTCCTCTCGTTCTTAGGGTTTAGAAAGTTTCTCGTCCCCAGACACGGCACCAAACTGTGAGAGCCGAAACTCACACTATCGAAATTTATAAATTATGGGAATCCGAAAATTCTATTTTATAAGAATTAAAGGACTGAAAAAGTAAAAAGATGAATAGATGATTTTATTAGATATTTTCTGAAGTACAAGAATATTCGTGAATGTTTGATGTCGTATATCACAGAGGCTCCTATACTCGAATTGGGATGCCTTGAAAGTGAATACAAGGATACTTATTTATACTAGAGAGTCTAGGGTCTCAAAGATCGATATATGTTGAGACTCGATTTCGGAGACCCGTAGAGAGTTTGGTTCATCCGCCGGGCCGAGTGCCAAAAACTCGACCCTTGCGGGCGTTGAGTCTAGGGTCTCAAAGACCGATCTAAGCAATATGGGACGTTGTAAAATCCCTTCCTAGCCGCCGACTTGACATAATGGACGACAGCCCAACTTCTCCTCTTCCTTCCGATCCGGCCCGCTTGTCTTGATTCGGCTCAACTTTCTTTTTGCCTCCTTATTCGATTTCCTTGAGTGAAAGCCTTGATTCTGGTTTATTTTAAGTAAATGTTTTTATATGTTCAGAATGGTGTGGAGTTTCTTCGTAAATGGCACGATGTTTTTTGGGAGGACGAAGTCAAGGTCCGATGGTCAAAAAAGGGCAGTTTAAGGATGGCCCGAGAAGATGTGATCCGGTCGAGTCGTGGTCAACGTCCTTGTCTGGTAAGCGATTTCGGTTGAGAGGATATGCAGAGACTTGATTTGAGAGACCCGTAGAGAGTTTGGTTCATCCGCCGAGCCGAGTGCAAAGAACTCGACCCGTGCAGGTGTTTAGTCCCATTTCTAGGGCTTGTTGCCGGGACATGATATGTTCGTCCGTAATTTCGGCTTTTTGCCCTATCAATCTCCGAGGAGAGGATTTTGACCCCAACATTGGTGAATCACTAAGTCAATTCGGTCAGCCGGTTTGGTTTGGTCGGTTGGTTTAATTCGATTTGGTTCTAGTTTGGTCCTATTTAAATCAATTTCAATTCGGTTTGGTTCAATTTCTGGTTTAAATCAATTTAAGTCTGGTTTAGTTTGGTCTTGTTTGGTTAAACTCGGGTTAGGTTTGGTTTGACTTTGACTGGTCAGACCGTTAACTTTGACTGGTTTGGTCGTTGATTGTTGACCGGTTTGATCCGATAACCGTTTTTCGCCATTCGAAAGCCGTTCTCACTCAATTTTTTGTGCTGATTTCAGATTCAGCGTCCGTTTTAGCATTTGTACAGAGGAAGCAGTTATACTCTATTTTTTTCTAAAGTGATGGCTTTTCCGCATAATATCGTACTTTTATCAAAAAGCACCATAGATGGAATTTAGTGCTAAATGTGTTCCATTTTCGTGAGATTGAGTCGAGGTAGCTTTGTTTGTAAATTGGACTTAGGATTATAGAGGATTCAACCTAATGATTGTGCATTAAATTGTTAATCGATTCTTTTATTCATGCTAGTATTAGGACTAGTCGTTTATGTGTTGGATGGTAGAGATTGCGAGAGTACAGAGATGTGACTTCTTTACTTGCATCGCGTGTTGTTAAAGTCGGGGTACTGGCAGCTTAGTCGACCGGTTGTCAGTATCTCAGGCAGATCAATAAAACGTCTATGGGAGGTGTGAGTGGGCATTATCCCATACTACCTCTGGGGAGGAGGGTGTCGTCGGTCACTTCTTTGAGTACTTTAGGTACCGTGGTTGTGCATGTTTAATCTATTTTCTGTGTATGGCGTGTTATGATCAATTTACGTTTTCTGTGACTAGCATCTCATACCTTACTGAGTGACTTCCCTGTTACTATCCCCTTTCTCTTTCTTTTCAGGCGAGATTGAGAAGTAGTAGACGCTTGCCAGATTGGGTGCTACTTTGGGGGCTTTTTACAGTTTTATTTCGTATTTCAGTTCAGACTTTGTTTTTACGATTATTCGAGTTATTTCGGTTATAAGACTTATCTACGGATTTCCGAAAATTAAGACGTGGTTTATTTATGAAATTGAGTATTGAGTTATATGTTGTGGTTAGTGGCACGCCGTTCTCGAGTGAGGATGAGACGGGTGTTACAATATTGGTACTTTAACTCGGAGGGTCAGTATGTACTTTTCATTGAATTAAAAAGACAACAATTTTGACATAAGATTCTGCATGTATGTGTGGGTATTCACCTAGTTAACTATAAAGAACCTTAGGTAAGTAAATTTTCCATTCACAAAGAAATTTGGTTTGGAGAAATTGTGAACAAATTGAGCCTGAATCTATTGCATGTTTAGACTTTTGAATTCGCAAAGAAATTTGGTTTTCTAGGTTGTCAGACATGGATATCTTTCGCATCGGCGGCTGTTTCACTTTATCATCGTGTTTCGAGTTCTAGAATGTTGCAGAATCATGACTGACTGATTAGCTTACCTTTCTGATTTCTTGAAAATTCCCTAAGCCCGAGGTTTTTCCCATTTAATATACAACCGATTTTATTGCTTTTCCGTATTTAATCTACATTGATTTGGTTTAGCTTAATTTGAAAACTATAATCTATTGTGTGATCTTGATTCTCTGTGGAATCCGACCCCTAAATGCTGCATTCGATCTCTTAATTTTGAGAGTAGCTCTAAGGATAATCTGAGCATATCAACTTTTACACCAACATTATTCTATTATGTCTATACTTTTTTTTTCTGACAAAACATGGTTTCATATTATAATTTGAAAGAGTATACATAGTAATTACAGAGAATGTATAAGCCACATGGGGAAATAAGAAGAACTGAAACAAAAGTGATATGATCATGGACCAGCTTGAAGATGAACCTGAGCAAGAAGAGCCTAAGGAAGGAATGCGTGTAGCTGAGCAAGGAGAACAAGAGGAAGGATTGCTTGTAGCTGATCATGGAATGGAGATTTCAAGAGGACCAATGACAAGATCAAAGACCAAAGCCTTACACAATGCCGTGGAGACTTTACTTAACCAAATCAAGATCCAAGACCAAGCTCTACTTACCACCATGGTTTGTATCCGAGCTGACTAGTGCATGAGTTGGTGTTAGTTTAGGTGCTCTTTTCCTTGTTTAGTTTTTTTCCCAATGGGTTTTGCTTTCAAGGTTCTTAATGAGGCCTAGATAGCACCTCGTAATTGCTTATGCAACTAGTCTTGTGGACTGACTTGTTTCAGTCCTTAGCCAAAATAACTCTAGTCTTTGTTTTCATTTAAGCTTTGCGTTTTGGCTTAGGTTTTGTGGAGCCTGTTCCACAAATCCTATTTATACTCTCTTTAGGCCTTTGTGCCGAAATTATCTAATCTTTGAAAAACCAAAACCTCTCTTAAGTTTAGATCAAATATCTCTCGGTGTGTTGTATCTGAGTGAAATCCTTGTTAGGTTTGTTGTGTGCTGCATCAACGGATCTCTCAAGTTCTTGTGCGAGTTCACCATCACTTGTTCAAGTTCCATACTCTATCTTCGATCCCTCTTTTCCCATCCTATCCCATTCTATCCCATTTGAGTTTGTTTCCTTCGTAAACTATCAAACTTCATTCACTACTCTTCGTTTCACCTTCCATTTCCATCATAAAACCGAAATCGTTTGATCTATTCCTTTCACGGTTCATGTGTGTTTACTTGGCTCTTGAAGTGAGGATCATAAGGGAAATCACATTAAAAAGGAAGAAAATTCAGATTGGTGAGTAGCCAATTGGTGAGCTGCTTCATTAGCCGACCGATACACGATGTTGAATGCTATGGATTCAAAATCATTACTTAAAGAGTGAATATCCGAACATAATGCATGAATACTCCTCGCTTAGAAAACGAATTCACTTTTCTAGTAATTAGTTATTGTTTCTTTATTGGAAAATTCTCAAAAATGACATACTTTCATGTTTTTGTCACAAAATAACACATCAGGGTAAAATGACAAAATAACATTGATTTAAGAAGAAAATGACTACTATATCTTTATTTCCTTTTTGTTTCTTCTCAATCTTGTAACTCTAAATCCTAAAACCTATAATATAAACCCTAATTAATGATTTGTAAACCCAAATGCATTAGTTTAATACATTTAAAAATGATTAAAATTTGCTATTATTGACATTTTCACCTTAGTGTGTTTTTTTGTGACAAAAACATGTAAGAGTGCTATTTGAGGGTATTCCTTTTTTTTTTATTTGATACTAGATTAATGTAAAAATGAGTTTGAGGTATTTAGTTATTGTTGCTTTGATAATTTTTGACTCAGTACCAAATAAACAATAACTTTTGATAACTTAGTAAAACAAGTTATAAGACAAGCATAATGATAAATCTTAATGATTTGAATGGAGTAAGCTAATGATATTTTCAGCATTAGATTATAGAACAATTTAACGGAAAAAAAAATTAGTTTGAGATATTTATTAAGAGATTTGGAAGAAAAAGAAAAAGAATGAGAAATCATTGAGAGCTTGAGAAGAAATAAATAGGAAGTGATATAAAAAGGCCATCCGATTAATATTAAGAGAGCGATGGGGGCGATTGGGGGCGATGCGACTATGATTGACGTCGGAGAACGTGGAAGACCCCCCTGGGGATCCACCAGATACGGGAGTTTCATGGGCAAGTAAGGTTGCAAATGGTAACGTAGGAGGCAAATTGAACCCGGAGGAGTTGCTTGCGGATGAGTTTGTGGAGGAAAGAGTTCG
>OVBB01001655.1:0-13497 GCA_900406415.1 Isatis lusitanica | reverse complement strand
AAACGGGGAAAAGAGACCTTACCCAGACGTGTTAACGCCGAATACGTTTTGTCGTGTCCCGCGTTATGGCCAGAGCTTTCGCCACGTTCTTTGTCGGGGAAGGATCTCCTCCCGGACTCCGACGAAAAAACGCGATCCTCGATACTCTTCATCGCGGTGAAGAGATCCAAGCGTGTTTGTTTCATATCGCCTTGTTGTTCCATCATCCATTGTTCGAACTTCTCGAAGAGAGAGTCCATTCCAGCAAGGCGGTTAGCAACCTCAGAGAAACGCAACCCTGTAGCATCGGAAAACTCACGGAAAATCACCTCCGCATCACGTACCGCTGATCTCGTAGCATACGCCATTATCACAGTCAGAAGAAGGACGGCTCTGATACCTTTGATATGGTTTTAAGAGAATGGTTCTGAATAATACTGATATTAAAAGAAGTTGTTCATAAAACAAGTTCCCAAATCCCTGAATCACAGAATCGGTATGATCCTGGAAACCGAGGATAGTACAACGATAACGAAAAAAGGTGAAAAGCAACAAGATGAATATTCAGATAACGATAAAAATAGGCCGACAGGGGATCTTTATACAATCTCCTCTGTTTGTTGTTGAAAGTGTGAGAGAGCTGAGCCGTCCACGTGTCAGCTATCGAACCCTGACTTATTTACTGTATAACGGTCTCCTCAGCTTTCACCGTGGTCGAATTACCGCATCACGAATTAATCAATGATCATAGATTCGCCAAGAAGCACTCTGATAAAGCACCAAAAGAGTATTTGAATCTATTGTTGATCGATTTTATGTTTTCTCTCTTGAGTGTCGATCTCCGTGGACTTCAAGAAAACATTGCTCCGTCTATAGAGGTCAAGGGAGAAGTTAGCCTGACTAATGTCCATTATCATGCAAATAAATTTGAGGTGTATGAAGTCTTTCACTGTGACGGATTATTGCTATCCACAAATTTGGGTGCCAAACTCGTGGTTTAAAACCCGTGTACGGGTCAAACTAGGTGGATCCAAACAGAAAGTGTTACGAAGAGAGACGAAGAGTATGCTCTCGGATACGAAAACAACAAATCGTGCCGTAATTACAAGATCCTGAGGTTTTTGGATACTCATGAAGAAGCTAAGTTGGAAATTTATGAGCTTAAATCTAATTCGTGGAGGATTCTTGATAGCTTAATTCTAGACTTCGAAATACATTTACGTGGTGTGTCTGTAAATGGAAATACTTATTGGGTCGCTGCAGACAAAACAGACGGAACAGAGGAAGAATTTGACAATGAATTCTTAATAAGTTTTGATTTTACAACAGAGAAGTTTGGGCCACGTGTGGCCCTTCCGTATACAGACATCATTTATGCTTTGTCTTCTGTAAGAGAAGAGCGTCTTGCGGTGTTGTTTAAGAACGAAGAAAAAGCATTAACGATGGAGCTATGGATGACAGATATTATTAGTGAGACCAAAGCCATGTCTTGGAGCAGATTTTTGAAATTTGGTTTAAGCATTCATCAATTTTGGACTCGTGATGCTGTTAGTTTCTCCATCGACGTGGAGAATAAAGTTGCCGTCTGTTGTTGTGATGAAATACTCAAAGAGGCGTCTGAGATGTTATATTGAGAGAAGTGGATCTTGGAAAAAGACAACGTTGGCCACGTATGTTCAGCTATGTTCCAAGTTTGGTTCAAATTTAGCATTATTTAGAGATGATCGGATCACTAGTTTAAATTTTTTTAGTTTTCTTTTTGTTCGTTTCTTTTCTTCTTCTCATGTCTTTCGACTAATGAATCAATCATAAAAAATTTCTACCTCATCCTCTCCGAGATCCATTACTTTGTTTGCTTATATTTTTTTCCTTTTGTTTTTGAAATGTGAAACTGATAATCAACAAATTAAAGAAAAAAATATATCCAAGAATCTGATATGAGCTTACAATTGAAAATTATTGAAGATATTATGTGGTTTAGAGAGTAAAAACATACTTTTGTGAATCAGAATGTAACTGATGTGTGGATCTGCATGTGGTATTCTACAAGAGATTGCACAAGGTTTTCTTTGTTCCCTCAATTCCCAAATCTCTTTTTCGGGAAAATAATGAGAAAAGATTTCAAAGCTAAACTTTGTTGAATGTATTTTTTTCTTTTTTATTTATTTTATATCTGATTCAGAACATTTTTTTTTTTATCCACAATACTAGTCCTTTTCTGTTAGATCTTTTCTTGCATTATTTAGATATGTTATTTCATTGATTTTGTTTTTGTTTCACAAGGAAAATAAATTAAGACACATCAAATAAAATATATATTTTAAAAAAAAAAGAAAAATTACAAAGAAGTACAAAATTATAGGCAGCTTGCTCGATTTTTTTTTAGCTTCCTTCATTTGCTCTTACAAAGCCACAAACGATGAAGAGTCTCCTGATTGGTTGTGCTTGCCAGTGTGAAGATTTTTCTTGAGGCTTCCAACTCTATAAAGAGGGCTTCGTAAATCTGATAAGCCTTGGGGTGTGTATACGAGAAGGCAGAGGAAAGAGTTGGCAACAAAGGAAGATATGGATGTTATTGGCCTTTAACTTTGTAATTGGGCCTTAGACTCGTTCTTTGTAATAGTGAGAACTATATAAGATAAATAAGGAGCGAGAGTGAGAGTTTATCGTTTAGCTAAAGAACTTGTGGCTTGTTCTCCGATTTGTGGAGTTTCAAGAGGTTACAGTTACATTGGTGGAAATATACAGCTGATTTCAACCAAATTGGTGCGGTGAGGCGGCAGATCGTGACCGGGAAACGAAGATGCCGAAGAACACTCAACCTAGTGTTGACTCGCGACAGAATCCGCCATTGACGTTGGAATCGCTGGCATAATCAGTCCAATCCCACATCGCTGCTCAGATGGAGAAGGATGCGCAGTTGGAGAGGAAGATCTCGATTTGACGAAATAATGTCGGTGTTGCGGAAAGAGGATCTGGTGCTTGACGACGAGCAACAGAATTCTAATCCGAACATTCCAAATCAGGTTCGTCATCCTTACCGGAATCTGGCTGTAGTCCTTGTTGGGGTCATAACCCACTCCTCGGAAATTGACGAACCGAGAAATCTAATTACATAAGGGTTTGTCAAAGACCCTCACATGTCTAAGGAGCAGCATGCCATTTGCTCTTCTTGAACAAGTCAAGGCGCCACTTCCTCCCGAATTAAGAAAGGCGCCACATTCTCTGCCTCAAGGCAAAGGCACCACTTTCTCCCGAAGAAAGCAAGGCGCCACATTCTCAGCCTCAAGACCAAGTCGCCACATTCTCCCGAAGAAAGCAAGGCGTCATATTCTCTCGAAGAAAGCAAGGCGGCACTTTCTCCCGAAGAAAGCAAGGCGCCACATTCTCAGCATCAAGGCCAAGGCGCCACTTTCTCCCAAAGAGAGCAAGACGCCACATTCTCAGCCTCAAGGCCGAGGGGCCATTTTCTCCCGAAGAAAGCAAGGCGCCACATTCTCAGCCTCAAGGCCAAGGCGCCACTTTCTCCCGAAGAAAGCAATGCTGATACAATCCTCCCAAGGATTATGCACTCTAAGATGGTGAAAGGGATAAGATTTTCATCCAATAAACCGTAAAGTCTCAGAGATCAAAGGATGTGGAGCGAATGGTCGCACAGAAGATGTGGAAGGCTTCTGATTTACCGATGGATCGTATGGAGCGTCAAAGGCTACGGAAGACCTTTGGTATACCCGACTCAATGCCCTAGGATATGACGCACCTAGACGACAAAGATGTTTTCATCAAGGATATTACACACCATGATCAGATCAGTGGATATTACATACCATTGAAGGAAGAATGAGTTAACCACTCAAAAAGGTTCCAAAAATAACAAAAAGGCTTCATTTTATTCCTTGCACGAAATGGTGCTTAAATAGGTTACAAATGTGTTAAAACTAGAATAAATATGGTGGAAAACAAGGCCACTCGAAACTAGAATAAAGATGAAAGACTTAGACTTATTAAAGATAGTTTGAATGACTCTTGATCTGATTAAATCCGCCTGGGCCTTGTGGAATTGGAAATTGGACTTTTGATTGATCTTCTCTATTGGACCAAGATCCTGGAACAATTTGGTTTGTGGCCTAATTCCGTCTGGTCTGGTCAAAATCCTTCATTGAATGCTCGAAGATCTGAATTCGCGTAAGCTGTAAAACACCCAACTTATAAATGACATAACTCCTTCATATGAACTCGGTTTGATCTGATTCTTCTTCGAGGAGCTTTGTAATTGATCTGAGAACATTTTCCAAGTGGTTTTACGCGTAGACGCTTCATGGTTAAAAAGATATGATTCAAACACTGAACATATATCTTAGCTGCTTCCTATGATTGTATCATCCCCTCCCTCTTGAAAAAGGATTTGTCTTCAAATCTGGCTCTTGTCAAATAAAAACTATACCCAATGAAATTATCCTTCTTTTTGTGAATAAAAATAAATAAATAAAAAGAAACAGAAATAGAAGATGAAAAAAAAAATAGAGAAGATGAAGAGGTGAAAAAATGAGAAGAAAATAGAAACCAAACTTAGAGTGGTGCTCTGATACCAAATGATACAATCCTCCCAAGGATTATGCACTCTAAGATGGTTAAAGGGATAAGCTTTGCATCCAAGAAACCATAAAATCTCAAATATCAAAGGATGTGGAGCGAATGGTCGCACAGAAGATGCGGAAGGCTTCTGATTTATCGATGGATCATAGGGAGGGTCAAAGGCTGCGGAAGACCTTTGGTATACCCGACTCAATGCCCTAGGATATGACTCACCTAGACGAAAAAGAGGTTTTCATCAAGGATATTACACACCATGATCAGATCAATGGATATTATACACCATTGAAGGAAGAATGAGTTAACCACTCAAAAAGGTTCCAAAAATAACAAAAAGGCTTCATTTTATTCCTTGCACGAAATGGTGCTTAAATATGTTACAAATGTGTTAAAACTAGAATAAATGTGGTGGAAAACAAGGCCACTCATAACTAGAAAAAAGACCAAAGACTTAGACTTATTAAAGATAGTTTGAATGACTCTTCAACTTTAAGTGACTCTTGATCTGATTAAATCCCTGGGATTTGTGTAATTGGCAAGTGGGCTTTTGATTGAGCTTCTATATTGGACCAAGATCCTGGAAAAATTTGGTTTGTGGCCTAATTCCGTCTGGTCTGGTCAAAATCCTTCATTGAATACTCGGAGGTATGAATTCGCGTAAGCTGCAAAACACCCAACTTGTAAATGACATAACTCCTTCATATGAACTCGGTTTGATCTGATTCTTCTTCGAGGAGCTTTGTAATTGCTCTGAGAACATTTTCCAAGTGGTTTTACGCGTAGAAGCCTTATGGTTGAAAAGATATGATTCGAACGAACATATATCTTAGCTGCTTCCCATGATTGTATCAAAGGCGCCACATTCTCAGCCTCAAGGCTAAGGCGCCACTTTCTCCGGAAGAAAGCAAGGCGCCACATTCTCCTCCATGACCAAGGCGCCACATTCCCTCTTTCAAGACTAAGGCGCCAGATTCTTTGTCTCCATCCAAGGCGCCACTTTCTCCCCTTCACAACCAAGGCACCTCATTCTCTTCTTCACGACCAAGGCGCCACATTCTCTCCTTCATGACCAAGGCGTCACTTGATTCTCGTAAAAAGAATTGGGCACCTTGAGTTCGTAAAAAGAATTGGGAACCTTGAGTTCGTAAAAAGAATTGAGCACCTTGAGTTCGTAGAAAGAATTGGGCGACCTGGAGATTTAGCTCAGAACAACTTGGTTCGGAACACTATTCACGACACTATTCATGTACCGATAAAAACCAGGAAAAGAATCCAATCGCAGCAGAAAATCGAGACTACAGTGGACCAAGTCGGACCGGAGGCGAACTGGGCTAGGATTGGACTGAATGGAGACCTGTCAAGGAACTGGGCCAAGGATCAAGCCCAAATCGGTTGAAATCAGCAGAAGTTAAAGTTTTCAATGTCCCACATCGCTAAGGAGTGCCTTCAGCGCCATAGGTCATCCAGTATATATAGGCATGTATGTACTTAGTTAAAAGGATCGAATCCGGAATATAAGAGCTTTCGCATTATAAGACATTAAGCATTTGCGAGTTTTCTTGTACTTCGACGAAATCATCTCAAGAAAATCGTCTTTTCAATTTGGGTCCTCGAGTTCTCTTAAAATTGGATTTTCGGACACCCACAAATTATAAGTTTTAGATTGTGTTAGTTTCGACACTCACAGTTTGGTGCCGTCTGTGGGGACGAGAAATATTTTAAACCCTAAGAATAAGAGGATATGGGAAAGAAAATGATGGCCGAAACGACGGACTGGAGGTACAAGAGGAACGACGACAGCAGAGCGATGACCTTTCGAGAAGGTGAAGCCGCCGAAATCGACCATCCTCATAACGATCTGCTTCTCATCAACCTTTTGATCGGAGGCCATGACATACCAAGAGTCCTAGTCGACACATGAGGCACGGTGAATGTCATATTCCTTGAAACCCTCCGGAGGATGAACACTGGGACCTGGCATCTCACAACCCATCCGAAACCGTTGACTGGTTTCTCGGGAAAGACGACAATGACGATAGGATCGATCCAACTCCTCGTAAAAGCGAAAGGAGTGGAGAAAGACACGAAATTCTCGGTGATAGACTGCCCACGCATTTGCGAAGCAATCGTAGGAATCTCGTGGCTAAATTCGCTGAAAGCCATCCTGTCAACCTATCACGTCTGCCTGAAGTTCCTGACCCCGACTGGAGTGGAGACGATCTGGGGACGACAAAGAGAATCTGATACAATCATGGGAAGCAGCTAAGATATATGTTCAGTGTTCGAATCATATCTTTTCAACCATGAAGCTTCTACGTATAAAACCACTTGGAAAATGTTCTCAGATCAATTAAAAAGCTCATATCAGAAGAATCAGATCAAACCGAGTTCATATGAAGGAGTTATGCCATTTACAAGTTGGGTGTTTTGCAGCTTACGCGAATTCAGACCTCCGAGCATTTAATGAAGGATTTTGACCAGACCAGATGGAATTAGGCCACAAACCGAATTGTTCCAGGATCTTGGTCCAATAGAGAAGCTCAATCAAAAGCACACTTGCCAATTCCACAAGGCCCAGGCGGATTTAATCAGATCAAGAGTCACTTAGAGTTGAAGAGTCATTCAAACTATCTTTAATAAGTATAAGTCTTTGGTCTTTGTTCTAGTTTCGAGTGGTCTTGTTTTCCACCAAATTTATTCTAGTTTTAACACATTTGTAACCTATTTAAGCACCATTTCGTGCAAGGAATAAAATGAAGCCTTTTTGTTATTTTTCGAACATTTTTGAGTGGTTAACTCATTCTTCCTTCAATGGTGTGTAATATCCATTGATCTGATCATGATGCGTAATATTCTTGACCAAAACTTCTTTGTCGTCTAGGTGCATCATATCCTAGGGCATTGAGTCGGGTATACCAAATGTCTTTCACAGCCTTTGAAGCTCCCTACGATCCATCGGTAAATCAGAAGTCTTCCGCATCTTCTGTGTGACCATTCGCTCCACATCCTTTGATCTTTGAGACTTTACGGTTTCTTGGATGCAAAGCTTATCCCTTTCACCATCTTAGAGTGCATAATCCTTGGGAGGATTTTATCATTTGGTATCAGAGCACCACTCTAAGTCTGGTTTCTATCTTTTTCTCATTTTCTCACCTCTTCATCTTCTTTCAACCATCTTTTTTTTTTCTTCTATTTTTGTTTCTTTTTGTTTATTTATTTTTTTCACAAAAAGAAGGATTATTGCATTGGGTATAGTTTTTATTTGACAAGAGCCAGGTTTGAGGACAAATCTTTTTTCAAGAGGGAGGGGATGATACAATCATGGGAAGCAACTAAGATATATGTTCAGTGTTTGAATCATATCTTTTCACTTATGAAGCTTCTACGTGTAAAACCACTTGGAAAATGTTCTCAGATCAATTACAAAGCTCTTTGAAGAAGAATCAGATCAAACCGAGTTCATATGAAGGAGTTATGCCATTTACAAGTTGGGTATTTTGCAGCTTACGCGAATTCAGACCTCCGAGCATTCAATGAAGGATTTTGACCAGACCAGACGGAATTAGGCCACAAACCGAATTGTTCCAGGATCTTGGTCCAATAGAGAAGCTCAATCAAAAGCTCACTTGCCAATTCCACAAGGCCCAGGCGAATTTAATCATATTAAAGAGTCACTTAGAGTTGAAGAGTCATTCAAACTATCTTTAATAAGTCTAAGTCTTTGGTCTTTGGTCTTTGTTCTAGTTTCGAGTGGTCTTGTTTTCCACCACATTAATTCTAGTTTTAACACATTTGTAACATATTTAAGCACCATTTCGTGCAAGAAATAAAATAAATCCTTTTTGTTATTTTTGGAACCTTTTTGAGTGGTTAACTCATTCTTCTTTCAACGGTGTGTAATATCCCTTGATCTGATCATGGTACGTAATATCCTTGATCAAAACCTCTTTGTCGTCTAGGTGCGTCATATCCTAGGGCATTGAGTCGGGTATACTAAAGGTCTTCCGCAGCCTTTAAAGCTCCATACGATCCATCGGTAAATCATAAGCCTTCCGCATCTTCTGTACGACCATTCGCTCCACATCCTTTGATCTTTGAGACTTTACGGTTTCTTGGGTGCAAAGCTTATCCCTTTCACCACCTTAGAGTGCCGACTCCTTGGGAGGATTGTATCAGAATCGCGGACCTGTCTCTTAACGGAGCATATGCTGAGAAGACCGGTGACCGAATCCGGCGCTCAGATGACATCCAATAAGACAAAAGAAGAACGACAACTCGTGAAACTTGAGCACAAGTTACAAGTCGAGGAAGCCAGCAAAGCAGAAAAAGATCCCCCGTGTGAGCCGGTAGTCTTGGTGAACATAGATGAAGAAAACCCGGAACGGTGTACGAAGATCGGAGAAAACCTGGAAGAACCAATAAAATCGGAGTTGATCACTCTCCTGAAGGAAAACGCCAGCACATTCGCATGGGAAGCTGAGGACATGCCCGAGATTGACATCGGAATAACGAGCCACGAACTCAACGTGGACCCGACATTTAAGCCGGTGTAGCAGAAGAGACTAAAACTCGGCTAGAACGCGCCCAAGCGGTGAACGATGAAGTGGAGAGATTGCTCAAAGTCGGATCCATTATGTAGGTGAAGTACCCTGATTGGCTTGCCAACCCGGTGGTAGTGTAGAAAAAGAACGGAAAATGGCGAGTCTGCGTGGACTTCACAGATTTAAACAAGGCGTGCCCAAAAGATAGCTTCCCACTTCCGCACATTGACCGATTGGTTGAGGCAACAGCCGGTAACAAATTACTATCCTTCATAGACGCATTTTCGGATATAACCAGATCATGATGAACCCTGACGACCGAGACAAGACTGCGTTCATCACGAATCGCGGTATTTACTGCTACAAAGTAATGCCATTTGGACTTAAGAATGCCGGTGCGACATATCAAAGACTCGTTAACAAGATGTTCGCTGAGCAGCTCGGGAAGACGATGGAAGTCTACATCGACGATATGCTGGTGAAATCCTTAGAAGAAAAAGATCACGTGAAGCACTTACGAGGATGTTTCAAACAACTTAACCGGCACAATATGAAGCTGAACCCGGCAAAGTGCAGATTCGGAGGCGCGTCAGGAGAATTCCTCGGCTACCTGGTAAAACATCGTGTAATAGAAACAAACCCGAAACAGATTAAAGCCCTCATAGAGATGGCCTCACCAAGGACCAAAATGGAAATCCAAAGATTGACCGGACGAGTCGCGGCATTAAACCGATTCATCTCAAGATCAACGGACAGGTGCCTGCCCTTCTACGACAGCCTCAGAGGAAACAAGAAATTTGAATGGACGGAGAAGTGCGAGCAAGCTTTCCAAGAATTAAAGAAGTACCTGGCAAGTCCGCCCGTCCTATCAAAACCAGTCGAAGGGGAACCCTTGTTCCTGTACACGGCAGTGTCATCGACAGCAGTAAGTGGAGTACTTATACGGGAAGATCGAGACGTGCAAAAGCCGATCTTTTATGTAAGCCAGACCTTGACAGATGCAGAGACTCGATACCCGTTAATGGAGAAAGCAGCCCTGGCGTTGGTGATGTCAGCCCGGAAGTTGCGGCCGTATTTCCAATCACACACGATTATCATACTTACAACTTTCCCCCTCAGAACGATATTGCACAGTCCAAGTCAGTCAGGACGGCTAGCAAAATGGGCGGTGGAGCTAAGCGAGTACGATATCGAGTACCAAAGTAGGACGTGCGCCAAATCCCAAGTCCGGGCAGACTTTTTGGCAGAACTACCAACCGCAGGTGTCGAGGAACCAACTCCAGACTCGGTCTGGACACTTCACGCAGATGGTTCATCATCAAAGCAAGGTTCAGGAATCGAGGTGCTGTTAACGTCTCCAACCGGAGAAATCCTGGAGCAGTCATTCCGATTACTCTTCAACGCCTCCAACAATGAAGCGGAGTACGAAGCCTTGATCGCGGGATTGAGACTCGCCCTTGGCCTCAAAATCCAGAACCTTTAAGCATACTGCGACTCCCAACTTGTCGCAAACCAATTCAGTGGAGATTACGAAGCAAGAGATGATCGAATGGAAGCCTATCTCAAGATCGTCCATGACTTGGCGAAACAATTCGAGAAGTTCGAGCTCACGAGAATTCCCCGAGGAGAGAACACTCCAGCCGACGCATTGGCAGCCCTGGCGTCAACTTCAGCCCCGAGAGAAAGACGAGTCATTCCCGTGGAGTTCATCGAACAACCAAGCATCGATCCACCCCAAGTCGCAAACCTTATACAACAACCAGAAGGTGAAGAGGAAGAGGAACCTCCGGAAGGAGAATTAATAGCCAACCCACAAGAGGAATACGGCTGCGACCGCAAATGGATGGATCCGATACGAGCCTACATCATGGACGGAGAGGTCCCAGCGGAGAAGTGGGCAACATGCAAGCTAAGAGCTCAAGCCGCTCGCTTTGTCCAGATCGATGGAAACGTCTTCAAATGGAGGCTACCCGGACCACTAATGACATGTGTAGAGGGCGAAAAAGCAAGAAAGATCATGGAAGAAGTCCACAGCGGGTCATGCAGAAACCATTCCGGAGGAAGGGCCCTCGCGATCAAAATCAAGCGACACGGACACTACTGGCCGACCATAATAAAAGACTGTGAAAAGTTCTCCCTTACGTGTGAGAAGTGTCAGAGGCATGCACCAACAATACACCCGCCCGCAGAAGTACTCTCGTCCATCTCCACACCATACTCGTTCATGAGATGGTCAATGGACATCGTGGGACCTATGCACAACTCGAAACAAAAGAGATTCCTGCTCGTCCTAACAGATTATTTCTCGAAGTGGGTCGTGGCGGACTCTTACGCAAGCATCAAGGACGCTCAAGTGGAGCACTTCATGTGGAAGAATATCATATGCAGGCACGGAGTCCTGTACGAGAGTCACGGAAAACGGCTCCCAATTCATCTCTGCCCGCTTCGAAGGATTCTGCGAAAAGTGGAAGATACGGCTGAGCAAATCAACACTGCGCTATCCGCAGGGCAACGGCCAAGCCGAAGCAGCTAACAAGACCATTGTCGATGAGCTGAAAAAGCGCATTGGAGAAAAGAAAGGACGATGGGCGGACGAGCTTGAAGGAGTCCTATGGTCCTATCGTACAACCCCAAGGCGAGCAACAGGAGAAACACCATTTTCACTAGTTTACGGCACCGAATGTGTCATCCCATCGGAAGTCGATTTTCCTGGAGTCAAACGAAGACATCTTTCCAGAAAAGAAGGCTTAAACCACCTAATGATGCGCGATGAACTGGACTTAATCAACGAAAGACGAGATCAAGCACTTGTCCGAATCCAAAACTACCAGCAAGCAGCTGCAAAATACTACAACACCAACGTACGAAGCCGCAAGTTCAGAGAAGGAGACCTCGTCCTCCACAAAGTTTTCCAGAACACCGCGGAGTTGGACGCAGGAAAACTAGGCGCAAAGTGGTAAGGACCGTACAAAGTAATGAAGGTGGTTCGCCCTGGAGCGTACGAGCTCGCAAACAAAGAGGGAAATCCTGTACCAAGAACATGGAATACAATACATCTAAAGAAATACTATCACTAGATAGCTTACACCATTGTAAAAGTGAACTACGAATCGGCTTGATCCCTACTTCCGGGGTACGTAGGCAGCTTGTCTTTCGACAAGTTCAGCTACGGTCCTTCTTAAATTTTTAAGGGGGGAGTAGATCCGTATACACGTATACTCCCACAAAATTTTGCCTCTTGACATATACAAAATTTCACCTCTTGACATACTTATCACCATCTGTTGCTGATCACAACAAGACGATTTACTAACCATGGTTCTTTGAACATCCGCAAACAGATATGATACGCGCGCTATACAAATTTTCGGAATAATATCTGAGAGGCGTAACCTGATCGGGAATGTGGGAAGCGTCAGGACGATATTCTGTTAAGCTTGTCTTCAGGAGTGTTTCGTAAATTGGGAATATTACGGGCGTCAACCGCGAAATAAGCTCGCCAAACCCAGTAAACGCCAAACAAGGAACACTGGTCTTAACACATCTCGTAAACGAAATACCAAACCGGCCCTGGTATGAGATCATAAAATCGTTCGCAAAAATAGCAACCAAACTCTAAACCCATCATTCAACTCTACGCTGGTTAAACGATACGAAAGGAATTTTTTTCCTAAGTATACGCTGACTACAACGCCCAGCACAATGTCCTTATCAAAACAGGCCATAAAACGGCAAACGGAATGATGAAAGCATCTTTATTGAAATCCCTAAACAAAACCAATTTGGACTAAAATCAGCCCGAAATGTAACAAAGAAAACTCGGCAAAGCCCACACTAAATACTAAAACCGAGAGCAAAAAGAAAGCAACAGAACTAAGGATCCTGACCAAACGCATCAACAATGGCGAGGTCCGAAATCCCGGGAACTCCATCATTTGATCCAGCCAGATCAACCACTCCGATCGCAGCAGCCTCCGCCTCGACCATCTCGATCTGCAGCTTCGGAGCAGGCTCGCCTTCAGAAGGAGGAACCAACTGAAAATCAATCTTCTCTTTGATCAAAGCAGGTATCAGGTCGAACTGACCCTCTGTTCTGTCCAGTTCAACTTTCCACTCAGACAAAGCTTTTATCTCTGCATCCAGACTCGGAGGATCACTGCCCTGAAGCAGTGCGATGAGTTCGAGATTACCCCGTNGTGATGAGTTCGAGATTACCCCGTACTTGGGCAAGATAACCTTCTTGGGTTCCCGCTTCGGACAGAGATCTGAACAAGTCCTTCAACTCGCTCAAAAGATCGTGATGCTTAATAACAGAAGCTCTCTGACCATCAGCGAAAGCATGCTGTATTTTCGCTTCGTACGTGGTCTTGAGATTTTCAAGACG
>OVBB01001654.1:0-13498 GCA_900406415.1 Isatis lusitanica | reverse complement strand
CGAGACCCTAGACTCTCTAGTATATAAAGAGACCCCTAGCCTCTATTTTCAAACACACCAAAAAACTCCAAGAGCTTTTGTGTTATAAGACATTAAACATTCACAGATATTCTTGTACTTGAGATAAATATTCTAATAAAATCTCCTTTTACAGTTTTGCCCTTTAGTTCTTTTAAAGAAGAATTTTCGAGCCCCGCGAATAAATAAATTCGATAGTGTGAGTTTCGGCTCTCACACTTCTTGATAACTCAGGCGTGAAATATTTTTCCGAATGAGCCAAAGGACACATAGCAGTGGAGTATTTCAAGGATCTATTCATGAGTACTAAGCCTTTCGATCTGGAATCCCTGTTTGATGGTTTTACTCCGAAACTAACTTTGGAAATGAACGTGAAACTGACAGCTCCTATCTGCCCAGAAGAAATAAAATCAGCTGCTGTAACGACCCTGAATTTCTAAGGCCGATTTAAAGCACAATAACCTCCCACCGTGCGATCGTGTGTAGTGTGTATGTGTGTATTAGTGATTACATCTCCATCTTCATCGTGTTGTTTACCCTAGCCGCAAATTCAGAACGAGAGAGAGAGAAAGGAAGAAGAACAGAAGGATCCCTTGTGCCACCGTCGAAGCCTTTCTGTGATTCTCTCCCCTGTGTTGTTGTCATTCTCTTCCACTCCTCATCACAATCGCGTTCGAGCGTGGAAGATTTCAGTTCGTCATCTTCGATCACCACCACCGCAGCGTCTCCTCCAGGCACCACTGTCGCCTCTTCTGCATCAGTCATCATCGAAGAGTCTTACTGGAGCCACCACAAGTCACCACGAGCCAATCTGAAGGGAGCAAGTCGTGATCCAGCCATTGCTTTCGCCGCAAGTCATCATGTAACCACCATCTCCGATCTCCTTGTGCTCCGACTCACCTCTATCAGGTTCTCCTCTGTTGGGGTCAAAATCCCCTCCTCGGAGATTGATGGGACGAAAGGCCCAAGTAACGAACAAACGACTCATGTCCCAGCAACAAGCCCACGAAATGGGACCAAACGACCAAACGGGTCGAGCTCTTGGCATTCGGCCCGACGGATAAACTAAACTCTTTACAGGCCTCTTAAGACGAATCTCTGCATATCTTCTCAGCCAAAGACATCTACTGGGCTAGAACATCGACGGAGACTCGGACCGCACCTTCGCGGGCTGGCCCAAACCGCCTTTATCCGACCATCGGGCTTAGGCTTTGTGATCCAACCATGGTTCAGGATCTTGATTCCAGCCCTGAAGATGGAACGGACATCGACAGCCGGACGAGGAAGAACGTCCCGAGAAGGGAGGTTGCTCGCGAGGACCAGTCGGACGACCGCAGGACGGGGCCAACTGAATGTACCGTCTACCGTATCGACCCGAGTACCCCCAAAAACGACCTAAGGCCTGAATCTCAACTTCTGGTGACAATTTCTCGAACGGACCATGAGGTACTTCGAACAAGATCACATTCTGAGCATTTGAGTCGGAACAAAACTAACTTACTGTGGACGGACTTAGAAAACGATCCAGAGGTTCCGTTTCTCGACCGGATGGTGACCTTTCCGGATGGGCCGTTCAGCCGAACACTTGCCAATCAGTTCCAGACGGACTTAGGCCAATTTATCCTTGACCACACCCGCATGCTAGCACTTCCGGACGAATCCGACATTGTGACCATCATCCAGACGACCGAACCCGCGCATGGCCGGACCAAGTAGCCGAAGGGTTGCACGTGGACTTGAAGGGTCACTTTGACCACATTTATTGTTAAACTTTGCTAAAACTTATGCTTTTGGTTTCTGTGCCACAATCAAGTCTCTTTGACTTGATCTTCTTTATATTCTTCAGAAAACTCATCTTGTAAACACTTTTGATCTTTTTCTAATAAAATTTCTATTTCAAAAACTTGTTCTCTCTTTTGTTCTTCGTGAGCAATCTGTCGTTTGGTGCGTCACATCCATTCAACGCCCCTGAATCCAGCGTCTTTGTGCGTCATATCCGAGGTTGGTTAAGGGTTGGGTATACTGAAGGCCTTCCGCATCTTTCAACACTCACATCGATCCACTAGTTCCGGATTTGCTAGTAGCTTATCTCGGTCCATATCCAAATCGACAATACCATTCATTCAAGTGCTAAAATCGTGGGCAAGTTTGTACCAAGTGGTATCAGAGCACACTTGAATGTGTATTCCATCTTCTCATCTTTTCATCTTCTAAAATTCTGAAACACTTCTCTTATCTTCATCCGGGCCACTTCTTACCTTTGCTATAAACGATTTCAAAAAAAAAAAGAGTTTAAACGTTTACAACTGAGTAGAAAACCAGTTGGGAGTGACTGAGGAGAAATCCAGTTGGCTGAAGAGAAAGCCGGCATGGAAGTGGTTAAAGCGGTTTCTAATAAAAGAAATGAAATCTTAAATCTCTCTATCTTCTTCTTGGAGTGTTGGGTTTTGTGGAACACTAAATTTGATCGGATTTCTTGCTTAGAACTGTTGAGTGAAACACTTGAGAGACACCAAAATTGTGAGAAAGAGAGTTGGTTATTTGATTGTTTGTTAAGTGAATATCAGGATGAGCATGGGTGAACAAGAGGAAAGAGTAGGAGCTGGACTGTCTAATATCCAGATGAATGCACTAACAAGTGAACTTAAGCGTATGATGACTGCAGGTATGGAGGATCTGCATGCGAGACTTGATAGGATCCAGGAAGATCAACAAACATCAGCATCTAGAAGGAGAAACAACAACCAAACATGATCAAGAGATGATGGAGGATCTTCCTCCGATCAGAGTAAAAGGAGGCAACATAGGAGACAATCAACCCGGGGCAGGGGCAAAGATAATCCTTTTGCTGGAGAGCCTAGACGGTCAGATAACCATCTTGGAGGCTTGAAACTTAAGATTCCCCTGTTCCATGGGAAAAACGATCAAGATGCATTCCTTGAATGGGAACGAAAGGTTGAACTTGTCTTTGACTGCCAACAACTCTCAGACCGTAAAAAGGTAAGGCTTACTACCACTGAGTTCGATGGTTATGCACTAAATTGGTGGGATCAACTTGTGACAAACAGGAGGAGACAAGGAGAAGAACCTTTGGAGGATTGGGAAGAACTTCTCACTCTTATGAGGAAGCGGTTTGTACCAACCTATTACTTGAGAGATCTTCATCAGAAACTAAGGAGACTGACTCAGGGCACCAAGAGTGTGGATGACTACTACTAAGAGATGGAAATTCTGATGCTTAGAGGAGACGTTGATAAGGATCCCAAAGCTACTATGGCACAGTTTCTTAGTGGACTTAACCGTGAGATCCAAGACCGTATGGAGACCCAAGAATATGATGATCTAGCCGATATGTTGCACAAAGCTACTCTGGTAGAGCAACAAGTTAATAGGAAAGGCTTCACACGGCCTTCTTACCAATCTTCTTCAAAACCGAACCCACAAGACAAAGGTAAGTCTCTTTTCCGAACAAATACGGATTCTAAAACTAACCCGGTTGTTACTGTGGACAAAACAAAGCAGGAAGCGACTCCAAAACGAGCTAGGGAGATCAAATGCTTCAAGTGCCACGGACTTGGCCACTATGCCAACAAGTGTCCAAATAACCGAGTGATGATCATGCGAGAAGGTGGAGAGATTGAATCCGCATCCGATTGGGAAGATTCCGGACCCATCTTTGATGAAGAACCAGAGAAAGAAGAGGACCTGGATCTTCCAGCCAAAGGACAACTGCTTGTGACAAGAAGAGCTTTGAACGTCCAAGCAAAAGTTGATTAACGGGTCCAACGTGAAAATCTTTTCCACACTCGTTGCCATATTAAAGACAAGGTATGCAGTCTAATCATTGATGGTGGGAGCTGTATAATGTGGCTAGTGAGTCTCTTGTTAGGAAATTAGGATTGGAAACCAGGAAGCATCCACGGCCATACAAGCTTGAATGGCTGAATGACGATGGAGAGATGCAAGTTAAGGACCAAGTAGAGGTCACTCTTACCATTGGGCGATATGAGGACAACATTCTGTGTGATGTTCTGCCCATGGAAGCAAGCCACATACTTCTTGGACGATCGTGGCAATATGACAAACGTGTGATGCATGATGGATTAACTATCCGTCATTCTTTTGAGCATCAAGGTAAGAAGATTACTCTTGCGCCATTGACTCCTCATGAAGTGTATCACGATCAGCTCCAACTCAAAGAGAGCCGCAAACAAGACCAGGCCAAACCGACTCTAAGGGTAAAAAGTCCAATTTTCTTATCAAAGCTAGTCAGGTTAGAAAAACCCTATGCTCTAGTCAATCTATGATTCTGCTTCTGTTTAAAGAATCACTAATGGCTCAATCTGATCAATCACCGGAGCTTCCGAGTGAAGTTAAGCAACTCTTGCAGGACTTTCCGGACGTGTTTCCCGAAGAGAACCCGGATGGACTGCCTCCCATACGTGGCATTGAACATCAAATCGACTTTGTGCCAGGAGATTCCTTGCCAAACCAGCTGGCTTTTAGGACCAACCCTGTGGAGACCAAGGAGTTACAAAAGTAAATTGGGGAACTCATGACTAAAGGATATATCCGTGAAAGTATGAGTCCTTGTGCTGTACCAGTCCTCTTGGTACCAAAGAAGGATGGGATTTGGCGAATGTGCGTTGATTGTCGGGCCATTAACCAAATAACAGTTAGGTACAGACATCATATCCCTCGTCTCGATGACATGCTTGATGAACTCCACGGCTCTTGTGTCTTCTCTAAAATTGATTTGAAAAGTGGATATCATCAAATTCGAATGAAAGAAGGTGATGAATGGAAAACGGCCTTTAAAACGAAACTAGGGTTGTATGAATGGTTAGTCATGCCATTTGGGCTTACTAATGCACCTAGTACTTTCATGAGGCTCATGAATCATGTACTTAGATCATTTATAGGCATCTTTGTGGTTGTGTACTTTGATGATATTTTGATCTATAGCAAGAATTTTCAAGAACATTTGTCTCACTTGAAATCGGTTCTTGAAGTGCTTAGGAAGGAACAACTCTATGCTAATTTCAAGAAATGTACCTGGTGAATTACCGGCGAGAGAACAAGTTCTCGAAATAGAAGTTTCTATTAGAAAATGATCAAAAGTTTACAAAATGAGTTTGCTGAAGAATATAAAGAAGATCAAGTCAAAAAGACTTGATTGTGGCACAGAAACCAAAAGCATAAGTTTTAGCAAAGGTACATTTCTTGAAATGTAAATTCAACAGACACGCACCGGTAATTCACCAGCCGGCAGAAGCGCTCTCATCAATCTCCGCACCATACACGTTCCTGAGATGGTCGATGGACATCGTCGGACCAATGCACAATTGGAAGCAAAAGAGGTGTCTACTCATTCTGACAGACTACTTCTCGAAGTGGGTCGAAGCAGACTCTTACACCAGTATCAAGGACGCCCAAGTAGAGAATTTTGTTTGGAAAAAGAGCATATGCAGGCATGGAGTCCCGTACGAGATCGTCACCGATAACGGTTCTCAATTCATTTCCACCCGTTTCAAAGGATTCTGCAAGAAGTAGAAAATAAGACTGAGTAAGTCGACGCCGTGTTACCCGCAAGGGAACGGCCAGGCCGAAGCAGCCAACAAGACTATCGTTGACGGACTCAAGAAACACCTTGGCGAAAAGAAAGAGAGATGGGCAGACGAACTCGAAGGAGTCTTATGGTCTCACCACACAACTCCAAGACGAGCAACCGGAGAAACACCATTCGCACTGGTCTACGGCGCCGAATGTGTCATCCCAGCAGAAGTGGATGGACTTCCCCGTAGTCAGACGAAGACACCTGCCCGAGCAAGAAGGTCTTAACCACTTAATGATGCTAGACGAATTGGACTTGATAAACGAAAGGCGGGATCAAGCACTCATCCGGATCCAAAACTACCAGCAAGCAGCGGCGAGTTATTACAACTCTAACGTACGGAGCCAAAAATTCAAAGAAGGCGACCTCGTCCTCCGCAAAGTCTTCCAGAATACCGCAGAGCTAAACGCAGGAAAGCTAGGCGCGAAATGGGAAGGACCATACAAAGTAACAAAGGTGGTCCGTCCAGGAGCATACGAGCTGGAAAACAAAGAAGGAAGACCAGTGCCAAGGACATGGAACGCAATGCACCTAAAGAAGTATTATCATTAAAAGATTGTAAAACAGAACTACGAATCAGCTTGATCCCCATGATTGGGGTACGTAGGCAGCTCGCCTTCCTGCGAGTTCAGCAATAGATAACAAAAGTTCTTAAAAACATCGCCTCTCGGCAAACATCGCCTCTCGGCATACAATCACCATCTCAAAAAAGAGAAAACCTTGAATTCTCTCTCTTAACTCATTTCGAACGAGACCGTCCATTGCTGGCCACAACAAGACTTCTTTGTTCGAGAAATCACCTCTCGATCAACCGTCGGTTGCTAATCACAACAGGGCGACTTTAACCATGGTTCTTTCAACATCCCGCGATGGATAAACTTAGCGCGATATACAAATGTCCGGATAACATCTGAAGGACGTGACCTGATCGGAAATGCGGGAAGCGTCAAGACAATGTTCTGAATTAGCTTATCTTCAGGAGCGCTTCGGATAGGCAAATAGTGTGAGGTGTAAACAGTGAAATAAGCTCGCTAACCCAGTAAGACGCCTGACATGGACAGCTGGTCTTGAACATCTCCAAACGCAGTAACAAACCGGCTCTGATACAAGATTTTAAACGTGTTCCGTCGAGAGAGGAATTTAAACGTGCTCAGTAAACTCCTCGACACCAAAACATAAACCCAGGAAAAATCCTCCACGGTAACCTGGTCAAAGATTTGAGTGCCCGGAAAAACACTGCAACACAATCAGCTTGAGATAAAGCAAATGCCTCTTGGCAAGCGATACATATAGCAAACGGCTCTAAAACAAACCAAGGGCCGCCCACCCACTTTCGCGGCAAAGGCCAGCCGCCCGTTTCTTCAAAGATTGGGCCCGCCATTCATCACTTTGTCGCGAATCGTCTACCATAAGAAACTCTAAAAAAAAAGGATCTTTCCAATTCCTAACTCAAACAGAAAAAGGAAACTTTTCCAGTTCCTCAAAGGGAACCTCCTACACAGCAAGCGGCCGCCCACGAGCTTCAGTCCCAAGAAGGAGAATTCGCTCCAACCAATTTTTGGCTACTTGCCCTCAAACGATAATATACATTTCAAGAACAAAGACCTTTTAGTCCATCAATCACGACAAACATTTCATCAAACGCTCATCGCCCATGCACACAAATGCCACGAGCTGAGGGGCTAACTGTTGGGGTCAAAATCCCCTCCTCGGAGATTGATGGGACGAAAGGACCAAGTAACAAACAAACGACTCATGTCCCGGCAACAAGCCCACGAAATGGGACCAAACGCTCGCACGGGTCGAGCTCTTGGCATTCGGCCCGGCGGATGAAATAAACTCTTTACAGGCCTCTCAAGACAAATCTCTGCATATCTTCTGAGCCAAAGACGTCTACTAGGCTAGAACGTCGACGGAGACTTAGTCGGACCGCACCTTCACGGGCCGGCCCAAACTGCCTTTTTCCGACCATCAGGCCTAGGCTTTGCCCTTACCGAAAAACGTCGTGCCATTTACGGGAAGACTTCACGCTGTTCTGAACATCTAAAACACCGAGGAGTTTACTTAAAATAAACCGGAATCATGGCTTTACCCAAGGAAATCGGACCAGGAGACCAAAAAGACAAGTTGGGCCAAATCATGACAAGCAGGCCGGATTGGAAGGAGAAGGAACGGATGGGCGGGGCCCATTAGGTTAACTCGGCGGCTGGGAAGGGAGTTTACAACGTCCCACATTGCTTAGATCAGTCTTTCAGACTGTAGACTCTCTCATATAAATAGACACCCATGTATTCACTTTCAAGGCAACCAAAAATAAGTGCAAGAGTTTCGTGATTTAAGACATTTAGCATTCACGAATATTCTTATATTGAGATAAATATTCTAATAAAATTTCCTTTTCATCTTTTTACTTTTTGCCCTTTAGTTCTTGTTTAGTAGAATCTTTAGATCCCGCAAAATATAAAATTCGACAGTGTGAGTTTCCGCTCTCACATCCTCCTTGTCTGCGTCATCACAGTACCGCAGCCCTTGCTCGCCGCTGACAATGTCATCAATCACGTGACCCAAGGTTCGACCGCCAATGTTTCATCAACGTCACAAGATATTCGTCGGTTAATTAGGATTGGTTAATTAGTTTTTGTTTGGTATATTTGGTTTAATCATTGGTTTGTCTTAATTTAGGTTTAGTTAAATTAATAACTGGTTTAGTTAGTTTAATTCTGGTTTAGTTTAATTCGAATTCAGTTTAGTTGGTTAATCCGGTTTACTCAATCCAATTTCAGTTTGGTCTAATTCGAACCGGTTTGGGTAACCGGGTCGGTCATGTCCAGTTTGGTTTAGATCCAGTTTTACTGTTGACCGTTGATTTTCTGTTGACTTTGACCAGTTAACCGTTTTTCATCGTTTGAAGGTCGTTCTCACTCGATTTCTCGTGGTGATTTCAGTTTTAGCATCCGGAGTTTAAAAGCCGCAATTATCATCCGTCCTGGCTAAGGTGAGGGCTTTTTTGCAGACTACCGTATTTTTCATCAAAAAGTGCCACATATGGAATCTAGTACTAAATGTGTTCCGTTTTTCTTGATCGAGTCTAGTTAGTTTTGTTTGTAAATTGGACTTAGGAATAATAGATGATTTAATCCATTGAATGTGGATTAAATTGTTAATTGATTCTCTTAAACCTGTTAGAGTTGGGATTAGTTTATTTGTTGGACGGTAGGGTTGCGAGGGTACAGAGACGTGACTTTTGTACTTGCGTAGCGTGTTGTTTGAGGCGGGGTACTGACAGTTTAGTCGACTGGTAAGTATCTCAGGCAGGCATATCGATAAAACGTCTACGGGCGGTGTGAGTGGGCACTAACCCATACTACCTCCGGGGAGGAGGGTGTCGTCGGTCACTTGATCCGGTAGTAGGGCATTGGTTGTTCTTTGGGTACTTTAGGTACCGTGATTGTGCATATTTAGTCTATTTTCTATGTTTGGCGTGCTATGATCAAATTGCGTTTTTTGTTATTAGCATCTCATACCTCACTGAGTGACTCCCCTGTTACTCACCCCTCTTTCTTCCCTTTTCAGTTTTTCGGGTGAGATAGACAAGTAGTTTATGCTTATGACGATACGGGTGCTTCTTTGGGATTTTACTTTTTCTTTGTACTTTATTTTATACATATAGCATTTGCGGTAGTTGAGTTGTGTGACATTGAGGATTGGAGTATATAAGTTAGGTGATGTGGTTAGTAGCACGCCGTTCTCGAGTGTCGATGAGACGGGTGTTACATTTTGGTATCAAAGCCTAGGTTATTATCGTCCCAGTTCTGACCCGGGAGACGGTAGTAGGAAGCATCATTGCATATTCGGTTTTCAACGATTTTCAAAAAACAATTAAAAAGTAATAATTCCTGGACTTGGGTTTCTAAAAAAAAAAAACAAAGGGGCACCAATTCTGTCTAGTATTAATCTATTATAAGCCGTTCTCATTTCAGCCGAAGTTTATCGAGGTTGTTCCTTTTTAGTTGCCATCAAGGAAAGCTAATTGTTTCGCGCCAAGTTTGTCAACTCGTTGTTCAGCAGGTCGTTGCCGAGGAGACCAGTGCTCAGCAGATTAATCAGGATGTCGTCAGTTAGATCACTCAAGAGGCAGTTAGGTAAGTTGCTCATGAGGCAATGCAGCAGTTGCACAAGAGGCCGTTCGGATAGCTGCACCGCAGATTGCTCGCCAATTCCCTTTTCAAGCAGAGTAAGCACCCGCCACCGTTCCACCCTCACCATCGATTGTACCACCGGTTGAGGTTCGGGGAGTGGAGCCGATATTAATAATGCAGATATGTGGATGAAGCTTCGGAGGTACCACGTGAGGTGCGGACAACAGCATACTCCTCAGGTTGTTGATCTTCTGCCGCCACTACTGCCACCGCAGACGATTGGAGGAAGCAACCAAACCGTAACTTGGAGTTAGGTGATGTGGTTAGTAGCACGCCGTTCTCGAGTCCTGATGAGACGGGTTTTACATCCACTTATTGAAGGGAATGTCCTGAAATCATACTTGTATTTTCTCTAGTAGAGTCGTGATGTCGAGATAAGACAATCATATGATATTGGACGGTTATAATGTTTTGCTAGAAGCCGCTTATAACTTATGAGTTATGAACTCATTACCATTATCATATGATCCTATAGGGTCACACACCTAAGCAAATTGGATAATATAAATTGGATTTAATCATTAGAAGTAATGATAGGACCAATGTATATCTTATATACATTGATATCGAATTTCTGTGAGGGTGTCGATCGACACCAATGGTTAGTGTTGATCGACACCACTCGGATCAGAAACCGGATTTTGATTTAATTTAAATCAAGTCGGTTTGGTCCATCGGTCAACTAGGTTTTCTCATGTCACCTATATATAAGATATAGGGCACAACTTTGAGACATATAGAAGTTCCTGGCCATCACAGAAATGCAGAGAGAATCCCAAGGAGAATCATTCGTGAAAGCACTAGCATCCCTATCGTCCAGTTTGTGTGCATGTGGACTTCTCTAGAGGCGCAGCACTTGAAGCGCTTCCGATCTCGATTACCTAATCATCTTCCGCTGCCTAATCTCCAGGTTTTTCGAGATCTCTTATTAGATTCAATTGACACATGATCCTAGGCATATAATTTATTCTAGGGCTGTTTTAATCCGATTAAACCTGCTCAAATTCCTTCAGTGGTATTAGAGCCTAGTGTTTTTATTGAATCTGTTGCATGTTAATGAATTATTTGAATTCAAATCGATATATATGATATATAAGACTACATGCTAGAGTTCAAAATCGTTTTGCACTTAAAATCGTTTAATCTAGGGTTTATGCGAAACAGATGTTGATCGACACCAGTATGTGTCGATCGACACCAAGTGTGTGTTGATCGACACTCACTTGGTGTCGACCGACACCGATCGAGTTTTCGCGTGAAAATTTTAGGTTTCAATCGTTTGATCGTTTTCCTTAAAACCACTGGTGTCGATCGACACAAGAGTTGTATCGATCGATACAGCATGGTTAATCACGATCGTTCAAATTAGATTGGATCGGGTTATGGTGATTGGTTCAAGCGGTAAATTGGTTATCGTTTTGATCCGATTTGGTTGGTGTCGACCGACACTAATGTAGTGTCGATGGACACCTGTCGGTTATTTCGATTGGTTTGATCGGTTCAATTGATTAAATTGTTTATCGCGATTGAACCGGTTCGAAATCTGTCGGCTAACACAAACCAGTTTTGTCGATCAGCACTGGACTGGTGTCGATCGACACTAGTTCAGATTTCGCCTTCTAAATTTGTTTAACTTTATTGAATAAAAAGTTTTAAAAACAAATTAAAATATCTGGAACATATAATTGATATAAACTAGATTTAAGGTTCCGTTCCTCAAACCTAATATCAAGTAAAATTGATGTCTTTCCAGTCTCGTCAACTGCCAAAGGCCCGTTTCATTGTTTGGTGGGCTTGCAGTGCAAGGTACCAGCAATTACACGGGTAAGGCAGATGGTATTTTGGGTTATCAAGAGTCTTGGACTCAAAGTTACCACATGATTGAGAGATTGGTTAACTTGACTAAGCTATCAAGAGTCTTGAGCTTAGAGACATCAGAGTAGAATTAACATAAGATGTTAAGACTGCGACAAGAATCATATTCGATATGAATGGCAAAGTGTTGCCTACCTAATTAGTTGGAATCTGAGTTACAAGAGTCTTGGACTCAGGTTTCAGTTAAATTGGATCTTGGATCATTATATTCAATTTGAAGAAAATTATTTTGAATATATTGTGAGTTTTCTTAACTGTTAAGACTTCTCATTTCTTGAATATCGAAACTAATAAGACTCTCTTATTCTTGTATCAGCTATGTCTTCTTCCCCTCACAGAAACACATTCTCGCTTCGATCCGTCCTTGAGAAGGACAAGCTTAATGGATCGAACTTCCTCGAATGGTATCGGAACTTGAGAACTGTTCTCAAGTAGGAGAAAAAGGAATATGTCCTTGAGAAAGTTCTCCCTGACAAACCGAAATCCAATGTCGCACACGCTGAAAGGAATGCTTGGGAGAAGCATTCCAATGATGTGGTCGATGTAAGTTGTCTCATGCTAGGTACCATGAACTCGAACTTGCAGAAGCAATATGAGAATGTGGCGTCGCCAGTTGAGATGATCACTAGCCTGAAAGGAATGTTTCAGGAGCAAGCACGAACTGAGAGATACCAAACGGTTAAATCTCTCATTGAGTGTAAGCTACCAAAGGATGGTCCAGTTAGCCCACATGTCATTAAGATGATGGGTTATATTGATAACTTGGCAAAACTGGATTGTCCCCTTAGTCAAGAGTTGGCTACGGAAATCATTCTGCAGTCCTTGCCGTCGAGCTTTGATCAGTTTATCATGAACTATAACATGAACAACATGACAAAGACGTTGACTGAATTACATGACATGCTCAAGACAGCTGAGCCAAACATCAAGAAGGGCACCCCTAATGTGCTTTTGGTACAAGGGGGTAAAAGGTTTAAGAAACCCGCTAAGAACAAGGGAAAGGCCAAGACAGTCCAGATTGAGAATCAGGACAAGTCCGAGGCCTCTTCCAAGTCCAAACGCGGCCTTACTGATGTTGATAAATGCCATTACTGCAATAAGTATGGGCATTGGAAGAGAAATTGGAAAGAGTATCTGGGAGATCTAAAGAACTCGAAGAAGACGTTTGAGACGACTTCTCCAGGTATCTATGTTATAGAAGTAAATGTTACTACTTCAGGTTCTAACTCTTGGGTATTGGATACCGGCTGTGGCGCTCATATTTGTACGAATATGCAGGGTCTAAGCAACAGTAGAACGTTGGAGAAAGGACAAGTGGACATACGCGTTGGGAATGGAGCAAGAGTTGATGCATTAGACGTAGGAACATATCATTTGTCTCTGCCGTCAGGCTTGGTTTTAGAATTGAATAATTGCTACTATGTACCTGCTATAAGCAGAAACATCATTTCTATTTCTGTTTTGGATTTAGAAGATTTTCATTTTCGATTAAAAACAAGTGTTGTTCTTTTGATCATAATGAAATGTTTTATGGTAGTGCTCCATTAGAGAATGGGCTTTATATTCTTAACCAATCTTTGCCAGTCTATAACATAAGTACCAAACGGTTANNAACCCCACTTTTCTCTGGCATTGTCGTTTGGGCCACATCAATGAGAAAAGGATTCAGAAGCTCCATAATGATGGGCTTTTAGACTTGTTTGATTTTGAATCATTTGAGAAAGTGTGAATCCTGCTTATTGGGCAAAATAACAAAGGCCCCTTTCAACAAATTCAATGAAAGGGCCGGTGA
>OVBB01001650.1:0-13510 GCA_900406415.1 Isatis lusitanica | reverse complement strand
GAAACAACCGACCACATTTTGCTGACCTGCCCTTTCACCAAGCGTGTTTGGGACCTAACTCCATTCAAAGAAGCCTACGTGGCCCAAGATTGTAACGACCTCTGCTCTCTCATGAGTAAGGCGTTGCAATGGACTTGCCTCCCTCCTGCTGGTGTAACAAAAGCCCATCTCCCTGCCTGTATTTGTTGGAATTTGTGGTTAGCAAGAAACAACATGATTTTTGTTGGAAGGAAGTTTATTGAGATTGAAGTTAGTACCAAAGCAATCTGGGATGCTAAAGAGTGGCAGGATGCCCAACCAGACAAGAAGGCGATCACTAACAGAGGCCCCGTTCGCCAACCTATTAATCAACCTCTGGATGCAATCAAATTTTTTTCCGATGCGGCCTGGAAAATGGAATCGAAAGAAGCTGGGCTAGGATGGACCCTCCAAGCTCCCGGAAATGGAATAAGGGAAAATGGGACCAAAAGAGTAAGCTTCATCAGCTCCCCATTAATTGCAGAGAGCCTAGCAATGGTTGAGGCTCTGAAGATGGCAAAAGACCCGGGATATGCAAAAATACTCCTCTTTACCGATTCTCAAATCTTAGCTCGTTCGATCACAGAGAGGCAACCAATAGCGGAGATCTACGGGAGTCTGCAGGACATCCAGAACCTATCATCTAATCTCAGTTTTTTCGCTTGTTTTTCATTCCGAGATTTCAAAATTCTCGTGCCGGCTTGTTGGCAAAGTCTTGTATAAACACTGTACCGAACCCACCGGTTATTTCGACCGGTTAATTTAGTAACCAATCAATTTCGACAAAAAAAAGAGTATTCACGACTCAATTATATAGTAATTCAAATGAAAATTTTAATATTTGTGTTGTCAATAGAAGATATTTATGGTCTCATGAATCATGTGCGTTTAAGGGGTATGTCAAAAGGACAAAAACACCATTAATGAAATATTATCAAGAGGTTGAAATTCCTGTGGCATTTTAGTTAATAACACGTAAACGAAATGTTAAATCCATAATGCTATTCTGAATTAACAAGAGAGATATTATATAAATAAAAATAGATGTAGAAAAAGAAAATGAATGCAAATTCTATGAAAAGAATTAGAGACAATTAGCTGTATATACATAGAAATTTTACAAATTAGACCATACAGAGAAATTTTTTGTAATTAGGTGACACAGAGAGATCGAGGCGAAAAGACAGAATTATCCTACTTATAATTGATATATAAGTAAATATAATGTTAACCGGGTAATAATATTAGTATCCATCGATTCTCAATGTTATTCTAGATACAAAAACAAGAGAAGAAAGAGAATGCTATCACTTTTCTCTTATGCAGAACAATTGAGCTATTAAACTTTAAGTTCTTGAGATGATCAATCATCATGGAGAAGAGAAGAAGGAGAAGATGAGAAGAAAAAGGAGGAGGGAGGAGGGTCGTGGTGAGAAAGAAAGAAGAAGAAGTACTACAAGGGTAAATGTGGAATTATAAAAAAAGAACAGTGTCAGAGTAAGGGCATGTTATATCACAAATTTAAGAAATTTCTTTGTATATAGAATGCAAATTCTCAATGAATTAATAGCAATCGTCCTTGTACCTATATCTTCCTGTTGACGTCACTCATCGTATGTGCATACGTATCAATCAGAAATCCAGAATCTCCCAAATCCTCTCTCTATTTATAAAGAGACTCATTTTTCTTCTTCCACAAGTCCAAATGATCATTCCCTTAATACTAATCTAATCTTTGTGCCCCTCTCTGATTCGATTCACAAAATTGAGGTACGACTCTCAATCATCTTTCTGTTCGTCGTTATCTCATCTCTTCCAAATTTGAGATAAAATTGAATTCTCGCTGTAAATTTTTTTTTTTTTTTTGGGGCTTAAATTCTCAACTGATATGTTGAATTGCAATTGTATTTATCAATCTTCAGATTCCTAATCGATGGCCGTTGACGATAGTAGCTCGGAAGATTCTGGAAGAACAATGAAAGTTTCTGTTTTGTGGAAAGGAAACAATTACACTCTTGACATTGATTCCAAGGCGAATCTGAAGGATTTGGGTTTTGTAATGAGAGAGTTAACCGGCGTTACGGCGGAGACAATCCGTCTGATCGTTCCTCTTTCGAAAGAAAAAGGGTCGAAATTGTTCTCTCCTTTCTCTGATGAACACTCGAGTTTGAGCTTGCAGGAATCTTCCATAACTGAGGTTCGGTTTTTTGGTTTTAGACATGCATGGTTCCTGAGAAAATGTTCTTGTCTGATAGATTTTGCTTAAGTTTGTCTAGAAACTGAGTGTGTTGGTGTATCGTTAAGGTTGTGTAGAAAGAAAAAGGCTCAAGATTGTTTTTTTTTTTCCTGTCTCTGAGGAACACTCGAGTTTGAGCTTGCAGGAATCTTCCATAACTGAGGTTCTGTTTTTTTGGTTTTACACATGCATGATTCCTGAAAAAATGTTCTTGTCTGATAGATTTTGCTTAAGGTTGTCTGCAAATTGAGCGTGTTTCTATGAGATTCCCCAAAGCTTGTCAAATGTGTTTTTTTTTTTCTTGAATCTCTGTTTAAAAGTATCAAAAAGCCCTTTTCAAATCTGTTTACTTTCTTGACGAACACTCGAGTTTGAGTTTGCAGGAATCTTCCATAGTCGAGGTTCTGTTTTTGGTTTTACACATGCTTGATTCCTGACAAAATGTTCTTGTCTGATAGATTTTGCTTAAGGTCGTCTGAAAATGGAAGATTACCCAAAGCTTGTCGAATGTGTTTTGTTTCTTGAGTCTCTGTTTAAAACCATAAGCCCTTTTCAAATGTGTTTACTTTCTTGACAAACACTCGAGTTTGAGTTTGCAGGAACCTTCCATAATTGAGGTTCTGTTTTTGGTTTTACACATTCTTGATTCCTGACAAATGTTCTTGCCTGATAGATTTTGCTTAAGGTTGTCTAGAAATTGAATGTGTTTCTATATCGTTAAGGTTTATGAATTTACACACTACACAATTCCCCAAAGCTTGTCAAATGTGTTTTGTTTTCTTGAATCTCTGTTTAAAACTATCGAAAAGCCCTTTTGAAAATGTGTTTACTATTGTCGTTGTTAGGGTAAAACTATCAGAATGATGGGAGTATCTGAAGAAGAGCTCAATGGAGTTCAAGAAGATGCAATGCCTGACTTGAGAATACTTGGCTTTGAGGAAGAGGAGAGAAGGCTTAGGCAAAAGAAGTTTTCTAGAACTTCAATCAAGCTTCCACAGGGTCCTTACATCTTCTGCGATTTCCGCACTCTTCAACTTCCGGGTATAGAGGTAAGTATGTTAAGTCAAATATCAAACTCAGCCATCTTTCTTTCATCTGCAAACTAACTTCTGAAGGTAGATGAAGTTCAATGTTTATTAGAATTAGGAACTCAGTGAACTTGTTTCTTGATAATTTGACTGTATGAAGTGACCCTCGAGATGTTTGTTCTTTGTAGTTAAACCCTCCTGCTTCTGATGCTTTAAAGAGAATGCACATGCTTGCAGCAGACCCTGGTATTATCGCTATTATGAACAAGGTTATATTTAACTCATGAGAAACTTTTGATGCAAACCCATATCGTTACAATGTACCGATGAGTTTTAAAATATTTGTAGCATCGTTGGAGAGTAGGGATTATGACAGAACTCGCTCCTGTTGGTTATGTTGGTGTTAGTCCGAAATGTCTTCTGGGATTTAACAAGGTACGTAACACTTCTTGTGTTTCTTTAGTTTGTTCTTGTGTTTGATTTTCTCATAATGTTCTGCTTTGGCTGATGCAGAATCAAGGAGAGGAGATTTCTCTACGTCTTCGGACCGATGATCTCAAGGGATTCAGGAAGTACCAGAGCATAAAAAAGACTCTATTGCATGAGCTTGTAAGTTCATTACTATGCAACTAAAATCTGAATATTTCTGCGTAAGTGTTAATATTCTATATTCTATATGAATCAAAATGTCAGGCTCACATGGTATACACGGATCATGATGAAAAGTTTTATGCACTTGATAGACAGGTAATATCTAATATATACAATGGTGAAAGGTATATGTTCTTGTTACCTCAGTTTTATGTTGTTGGAGGTTTTACAAATGAGTGTTTGTGTGACAGTTAAACAAAGAAGCTGAAAGCTTAGATTGGACTAAATCAAGGGGTCACACTCTGAATGGAGCAAAGGTTATGAATGACTTTGATGATGAAGACAACTTCTTTGATGAAACTGGAGATGAAACTTTTTCTCAGAGACTTGGTGGAAACCAATCCGATAATCTTGGAAACGCTCGTGAAACGTCTGTTGCTGCTGCTTATCGCCGTATCTCTCACACTAGTGAATACAGTGACGTTGGTGCTTCGAAACTCAAAGAAGAACCTGATCCTGATGACATGGTTGATGTTCAGGATGAGAATAAACAGCCACTTCTCCCAATAGCTCAGTCTGATTCTAGAACTAAGCTTGAGCCTGATCCTGACGATTCCATTAAGAATGCATCACCACCAGAACATCATTTGGGATCGATTGAAAGTGAGATTGCTCATCCTGCGGAAGACGATAATGAACCTGATCCGGATGACTTGGAAGCGGAAGTTGAAAACATGGACATATCAAATGATACAGTTGTGTTGGATGAGAATTTGAAGAGACCTCCTGGAGAAACCAATGGAGCTGAAACAGTCATCGAGGTTGATGAGCCTGATCCAGATGATATGGAGATTCAGAGGATCCAAGACTCTGTTACCATCATCTCTAACCGTCTCAAGAAAGCCGTAAATACCTTGAAAACTGGAGTTAGCCCCGGTGAAGCAAGCAATGTGCTACAAATGCTTCTCAAAATAGTGAGGTACACTCTTGGAAACTTCGTGTCTAGAGATTTAAAGTCCATTGTTATGTGAATGAAGATACTGACTTATTTTTTCTTTTTCCTTTTTGTTTATGGTCTAGGAACATCATTGAGCAACCAAATGAAATGAAATTCAAAAGGCTGCGTAAGGTATGTGGACTCATTAGGCCTTTTGATTTAACATAGTTAATATAGTAACCGTCTGATATGTTCGATTACATGAATTGTCATTTCAGGGAAACCCTGCAATTAAGCGCAAGATTCTCAACTTCACAGGTTTGTTTTTCCTTCTCCGTCTTCTGATAACAGATTATGTATTATATATGTGTGTTGAACTGACTCGGGCGTGATGTTTTGCAGCTGCGGTTGAGATCCTTTATGTTGTTGGCTTTGTGGAAGAGATGGTTTGGGAAGAGACAGGAGCTCAAGAACCATATCTGGTAATGAAACGTAATGATCCAGGCCTCTTGTGGATTGCTAAGTCTATGATTGAATCTCACACCACAGGTTATTAGCTATGTATATTACGATGTCTTCTCTGTATAAAACTGTGTCATAAAGTACGATTTGAGACTGATTTTGTAAGAAGCGTTGTTCGGTAATACTTGTATGTAGAAACATAACATTTATCTTTTTGGTTGTTAGTGGGATGAGAGTTGCATTTAATAGTTCATATCACATATAAATGAAACCAAACTCTACAAAAATGTATATATTTTATTTTTCTTTCTTAGATGATCATTATTTTGAAACTATCACAATGTTTAATTAACCAAAATTGGTTAGATGAGACAATCAAAATCCTTGCATTTATTTAAATAATCATAAGAAAATTTTACATTCATTATTTTAAATTATTTCGTTTTGTAAATGTGATTTTAATATGTTTATAAATTAAATCCACAACAGTGTAAACCTACAACTGTCACAATTTATAAATAAGATTAATTTCGAATGTTGGGATTGTTTGAAGATACAAAAGAACTTAATGAAATTTTAGACAAAAGCACAAGAGTTTAAGATGAAAATGAGGCACACGAAATAAAGTAGATTTAATAACAGCTGGGAGGGGAGGTTATCTCCCGGTCATTCACCAAAAACAAAATAAGTTAACATATTCTTTTTATATTGTTATTATTTTATAATTTTTTAAAGATGCACAATTTTTGATTTGTTTAAAACAGTCCAAAATGTTGCACCGACACAATTGTGTAACCAAACCTAAAAAAAAGAACAAAAACAGTTAATACTTCCAAATAACAATTAATTTTGACAAGTTCACAAAAAATTTAAACTCTACACATACCCTAGCATATTTCCTTCATTTTAGGCAAAATTATAACTTTCAAAGTGTTAACTTATTTCCACTCGAATTTCTCAGATATTTGTTCTTTTAGATCATCTTCAAACACATTTCGGAATGTCCAATGATACAATATGTTTTTTAGCTGTTGCAAAAAATCATATATATTATTTGCGAAGTGATTTCGCTAACGTGTCACCTCCACAATTTTTCTCAGCTTTTGAATTGTTTTTTAATTCGTTTTTGACCGTGATTATTTGTATGTTTAAAGCAATCTAATTACTTCATCTGCTGACTCAATTAATATCCGTTAAAATTGAGATCCATTTGATTGGGCTCTAAATGGGTTTTTGTGTAAAAACATTGGTTATGGATTAATTTTCATTATGCGATCAAATTCTCGAAGCCCATTTATGATTATGCGATCAAATTCTCGAAGCCCACTTATGGTTAACCCTAAACCGCCTACAAAAAAATCATAACTTTCAATTAGTATATATACAAACGTCTGTTTGAAAATAAACATCGAGGTATTCCACGAAACCTTTTCTCTACTCTACTGATCCTCTTTTTTGTGTTTCTTTGTTTCTTTGTCTGTTCATTTTTTTTTTTTTGCAAGGATTAGGTATCTTCTCGACGTTTTTATTCTTTATACCCATGTTTTCTTTATTTTTATATATGTTCGTCTTATTTTTCTTGGATGTAATTTGTTTTTCAGGGATTATGTATGTTCTCGACTTTTTGTATTTTTAATCTGCGTATTCTGATCTGCTTCTTCTGTTTGTGGCGAGTCGGTTTTTTATTTCTATTTGTGCAGGTTAGTATATAAGTACACACAGAGATATTTCACGAAACTTTTTTCTAGTCATCTCTCGGTCATTCACCAAAAACAAAATGAGTTAACATATTCTTTTTATATTATTATTATTTTATATTTTTTTTTTTAAAATGCAAATTTTTTTAATTTGTGTAGAACAGTCCAAAATGTTGCACCGGCATGATTATGTAACCGCTCTAAAAAGAACAAAAATTGTAAATACTTCCAAATAACAATTAGTTTTAACAAATTTACAAAATTTGTAAACTCTGCACATACCCTAGCATATTTCCTTCATTTTAGGCAAAATTATAACTTTCAAAGCGTTACCTTATTTCCACTCTAATTTCTCAGATATTTGTTCTTTTAGATCATCTTCAAACACATTACGGAAAGTCCAATGATACAGTATGCTTTTAAGCTGTTGCAAAAAATTATAATTAAATTCAAAATTATAATTTAAAAATTCAAATCCAAAATCAAAGTTGAGAAAGATCAACTATCCACCAAGGAACCTACTATAGAAAACAGTTTGTGGGACTGATTCTCAATTTAATTTATTCGTTTTCTGCTTCAAATCTTGATCATCAACCATATTCCATTCTTTATCGACCTCTTTATTCCTATAGTATCATGCCAATGTCGCATGAAAACACTATCAATTTGCAAGTTTTTCTTGTTGAAAAACTATTTACAGCAAAAATTAAATGATATAAGAAAGTACATATAATAATGTGAATTCATAGTTTAGTACTTGCGTATGTTCTATTTTAATATGCTTGCCGAGTTTATTTGTACTCAGAAATTGAGGCTGTTAAAAGAATAAAACAAAAATATATTAAAAAGTTATTAACCAGTACTGTATGAATTTGTCAAACCAAAAAAAACTAACCAGACAGAACACTTCACATGAATATGAATCTGATTGGTATTTGTCGATATCCCTTTTGTTGATAAGATGGAAATTGAAAATTAAGAACAAGCTTAAAGCTTGGTGAAGAAGATAAATATATTTTCTATTACTTTTCAACTTGGAGGCTACAAGAGCTATCGATTACAAATTTATATCAAAGTGTAAAACCTTAGTTTAGGTTGAGTTGGCACATCCAGAACTCTCTCCTCTCTATAACGCCTCAAATCGATTGTACAACTTGATGTTTTCATTGCTCCTCGTTGTACAGTTTGTTGTTATCAGTGCCTTGCCTTTTGGCAGAGTAGATGACTGTTGTATGTTGATGGGCTTGACTTGATTGGTTTATTGGGCTCATTGTTACTTCCCAATACAGCCTTTGAAGAAGACTCTAGCGGAGCAAGAGTGTTTGCTCTGATAGATACCTCTTGAGCAGTAGACTGAACTGTAATCGGATTCTCAACTGATATAGCAGCATCTGGAACAACAGGCTGTATCTGAAAGCTTTGTTGCCAAGCAAACAGTAATGGAGTCATAGTTGTTTGTTGAAAGCGATGATACAGACTGCCAAAAGGGAAGTTACTTTCATCAAAAAGCACATGTCCGCTTATATAAATACGTCCTGTTGGTGGATACAAGCATCTGTAACCCTTGTATCTTTCATTATATCCCAAAAACACGCAGTGTAAAGCACGAGAATCAAACTTATTAGAAGCACATTCACGCAGTGTTGGGGAACAAAAGCATCCAAATGTTCGAAGAACAGTGTAGTCTGGGCTTTTCTTGAGTACTTCGAATGGACTTCTTTTGTTATCAAGGACAGAGGACGGAAGAAGATTACTGAGAAAGCTTGCTGTGAAGAATGCTTCGACCCAGTACTTCTGAGGACACTTTGCTTGAAACATCATTGAAAGGCCTAACTCCGTGATATGCATGTGTTTCCTCTCTGCCAAGCCGTTTTGTTGTGGCGTATGTGGACAGGAGATGTATTGTTGGACTCCAGAATCTTTCAAATGTGAAACAAAGGCTTTACTGGTGAATTCTCCACCCCCATCACACTGAAAGATCGCAATCTTAGAGGAAAGTTGATTTGTCAATCAAATAATAGATAGGAAATGCATCGGTTTGAAAATAAATGAATTGCTTGTCGTTCAACAAGCTTTTGAACATCACAAAGATTGCAAAGAACTCTGATTTGGCTTTGAGTGGATAGATTCAAAAATACCCAGAGTAGTTGTCTATAAAGATTATATAGAATTTGAAACCTTGATTTGATACAATGGGAGAATGACCCCAGAGATCACAATGAACTCTCTCAAGAGATCTCTAGATGAAACAAAATCAGAAGGACTGAAAGGTAAAAAACTACTCTTCCCTAGCTGACATGATTCACACATATTCAAGGTACTCTTATTGATAATGATATATTTGTTCAGAGCCAGATGCCGCAGAAGTTGAGCGTGAGGATGTCCTAGCCTCTTATGCCACACCTCGTCACTGGTTGAGATTTGACGTGTAGAGTAATGAGCTTGAAACCTCGGCTCTTCAACCGCATATAACCCCTTATACGCTCTTCCTCTGCTCATGACCTGTTTTGTAACCTTGTCCTTTATATAAATACCAACATTATCAAACTTGATTGAACATGGATAATCTGTGGTGAGCTTAGAGACAGAGAGCAAAGACTTAGCAATCTCAGGACAAACTAAGACATCTTTAAGCGGAAGAGTACCTGAAACCAAGGGGAGATCAGTAGAGCCAACATGCGTAATAGGCAGAAAGTTACAATCACCAATAATAGCCGAGTCAGTTCCCTTGTATGGTTGGCTCTGAGACAAGTGATGAGGAGAGCTCGTAATGTGCACAGTCGCACAAGATTCAGCATACCATTCAGCTCCTTGGTGATCAGAAACATCAGAAATTCTCATAGCTGCCATAGCCATTTTCGTTTCTTCGTCCTGGTAGCTATTGTTGAAACGATGCCAGTAACGAAGGGCTCCATGACCATAACGTCCGCATATCTGATAGGAGGGCCTGTTGTCAATCTCAGAGGAGACATGACTAGAGAACTGTTGGTGAAAACCTCTTCCTTGGGTTGAGTAATTTCAACAACCACGACTATTTCCTCTAAAGCGACCGCGATTTTTTTGACCACGGTTTCGGTTAGAATATTATTCAGTGTTACCAGAGTATTGAGCAGGATTGTTTGTTCTGACAGTGGTGAACGCCAAATGAGGAGTTGCTCCAGAGACCTGGTTATAGCCTTGCAGTCTTTCATCGAAGCTAACAAGTCGGGAACCCACATCTTCAAAGAGAGGAGAGGGATTGAGATCCATTTGGTTTTCTATGCTTGTTTGGTAGGCTCATAGTCTCTCTCAAGTCCATGAAGTGTTGAGATAATCTTCATTCTGTCAGTCAGAGGATTTCCAATCGAAGCAAGTTGATCTCCCAACATCTTTATTTCGCGGAGATAGACTTGCATAATATTGTCTTGTTTAGAGATACTCTGAAGCTTCCTCTGTAACTCAAACAAACGAGACGAAGTAGGTTTGTTGAAGTGATTCGCCAGAGCAAGCCATATCTACTGCGAGGTTTTGCAGTCGATAACAAGACTCTGTATGTCTTCAGAGTCTAGAGAAACCTGGCTAGAGTCTTCAACCTGGTTCTGATACCATGAAAGTTAAGAACAAGCTTAAAGCTTGGTGAAGAAGATAAAGATATTTTCTATTACTTTTCAACTTGGAAGCTACAAGAGTTATCAATTACAAATTTATATCAAAGTGTAAAACCCTAGTTTAGGTTGAGCTGGCACATCCAGAATTCTCTCCTCTCTCTAATGCCTCAAATTGACTGTACAACTTGATGTTTTCATTGCTCCTCGTCATACAATTTGTCGTTATCAGTGCCTTACCTTTTGGCAGAGAAGATGACCGTTGTATGTTGATGGGCTTGATTTGATTGGGCTTATTAGGCTCATTGTTACTTCCCAATACATCATTTGAAAAAGATTCTATCAGAGCAAGAGTGTTTGCTCTGATAGAAATTGATTATCAGGTTCTTTTGATACTTTCGATGCATACTCATGTAGATCATCATTTGTTAACAACTTAGCCTTGAAAGTCATCAATCTCTCTACGGATTCCATTATCGTTATCATGGCATCATCATGTCGGTGCAACGTTTTGGCTGTTCTAAACGAGTTCAAAGATTGTGCATTTTTAAAAAAAAATCAGATAACAATATAGAAAAAATATGTAGTTTCATAAGACATTCAACTACATAAGCTTTTTATTAAAAAAGAACAATTTATTATCGAAATATAATATTTTGCATTTTTCTTTGCAAAATCAGTCATTATACTTAGATAGTAAGTTTTTCAACCATAAGTATTTTAGTTGACAACAAAGTCAACCCATTTAATTATCTTGGGACAAGGTAAACCACAAAAAAAATTATTTGCTTCAACTTTCAAAAACTTCTTTTAGCTATGACGACTGATACTGTAATAGTCAACAATATCTGATAAGCAACTTATGTGTTCTGATAACAATTCTCCATTTGTTTTTAAAAAATCAAGTATTTCAATAGAGTTTCATTAGTATTGATTCTCGGAGAATCTTTAATTTCTAAACAGATCATCACCAACAATGTCTAAATGCATACCATTCTTTAAATAATCTTCTAATTCAAACATGATGCACTCTAAATATCCTCACTTGCGGCTGCTAGTTTTTAAAAATCAAACAAAAATTCCAAAGTTTATTCATACATTTAGAATTAATATATATAACTTACTATTTTATCTAAAATGGATGTCATAAACATTTGCTTCACCTACTTGTTTTATAAACCGTGAATTGTGACGAATGGAGAACTTGAGAGTTGCATTTTATAATCCATAATTATTGTTGTTCTTTTAATTTTTATTTTCCTTTATTAATTTGTTTTATTGAATGTAGAATCAATAATCAAACTCAACAAAAAAAAAAAAGTCACATCAGATGCAGCATGATTTTGAGGCTAGAATAACTTATGAGATGTTAGTTACAAAATGCGATTAGCTTCTTGTTGCGAACCACACACCACGAGCCCTTTCTCATATTTCGTGTCACTCACAGTTTAGAAATTAATTACCCAATAACCTTGGGCTATTTCGAAAGTATAAAATGGGCTTTTTGCGCAAATTTTATGAAAATATAATGTGAGAAAAATAGGAATGGCATCACCTTGTAATTAAACCTAAAACCGAGGGCATATACAAAATAGCTATATGATTTAAAGAAAAGTCATCTCGCGAGAACCAGAAAACCAAAGCAGAGACCAACGCAGCTACACGAAACCTTTCATCTGATAATCTTTTTTTTTGAAAAAAAGAGATTGAATAATTATTCTCTTTCGAAGATCTTCGTGATTAGCTTGAAATTTGATCCATCCATAGTTCGGTAAGCTCTCGTTTCCTTTGATTCTAATCGTCTCTTACCTTTGATTTAGGGTTTTCTAGTGGTTGAATTAGGATTATATTTCTACGATCCCTTTGGCCGGAAAAAATGTTTGCTTTTTATTCAATTGTGCCAAGTTTTTGTTGGAATCAAGACGAATCTATTGTTGAAACGGTTTTGTTCATAAGGGATTTGAGATATATTTCTTTATTCCGTGTCCTTAGATTTGTGTATCTCTGTTATGTCAAGAAGGCGTAGTTTTGATTGTTTAGTGTTGATAATTACTTTTAGAGATTTATGGAATCAGAATTGAAATTTTTCTTTGGTCGATTGTACCATTTTTATCTGGATTGTGAAGAATATATTCTCCCAACTTTTTAACATATCACGCCACTATTACAAGTCAAGATTCTTGTCTAGTTTTTTGCTCATAAGAAATCTGAGATTTCTATACATTAGCTGATGTAAGTCGTGTTAGAGATTAATAAAATAAACCCTTTTAAGCATGAGTTGTAACTATACATAAAGGTTTTCTCTTTGATATGTTCTTTGATTCTTGCCTTGTTTTTGCTCATATGGAATCTGAGATTACTAGATATGTGTGTCTCAGCTGCCAATACTATTATCTGATGAAGTTGTGTTAGAGGTTAATGGAATAAACCTTTCAAGCATGAGTTGTAACTATACATAAAGGTTTTCTCTTTGATATGTTCTTTGATTCTTGCTAAGGAATCTGAGATTTCTATATCACTAGATATGTGTATCTCTGCTACCAAGACTATTAGCTGATGAAGTTGTGTTAGAGATTAATGGAACAAACCCTTTTAAGTATTGAGTTGTAACTATACATAAAGGTTTTCTCTTTGATATGTTCTTGGATTCTTGCTAAGGAATCTGAGATTTCTATATCACTAGATATGTGTATCTCTGCGACCAAGACTATTAGCTGATGAAGTTGTTAGAGATTAATGGAATAAATCCTTTTAAGTATTGAGTTGTAACTATAGATACAGGTTTTCTCTTTGATATGTTCTTTGATTTAGCGTAAGTGTGTTGATTCCTAAGTTTCTGTTCTTATGGCTTTGTTTGCAAGACTTGTTTACAATAGTATGCTGAACTTTTTGTTTTGAATTTGGAAGCAGAGACAATGCCGAAGAACAAGGGAAAGGGAGGAAAGAACAGGAAGAGA
>OVBB01001648.1:0-13523 GCA_900406415.1 Isatis lusitanica | reverse complement strand
GCAGAATCATGATTGACTGATTAGCTTGCATTCCTGATTTCCTGAGAATTCACTGAGCCTGACGTTTCTCCCATTTGATTTACAACCGATTTTACTGCTTTGTTGTCATTTAATTTACAATCATTCTTGTTTAACTTAATTCGAATACTAAAATCTATTTTGTGATCTTGAGTCCATGTGGAAATCGACCCTAAATACTGCAACTGATCTCTTAATTTGAGAGAGTAGTTCAAAGAGTAAATTTGAGCATATCAAATTTTGGCGCCGTTGCCGGGGACTCAATTGAATTCACCATTAGATTTCGAATTGAATTTAGTCTAAACATTTTATTTCTTGTTTACTTACATTTGTTCTTTCTCTTTTCTTGTGTTGCAGGTGTATGCATTCTCGCAGTACCAGGAGCAACAAACAAGCTCAACTTTTGAATCTCTCGAATCAGGAGTTGTTAGAGTTAGAACGAACGAACCTTAAGGCAAAGAGATCAGCAGACATGAATCAGAGAGTTATCATTCGACCTGATGCTACTGGAGTCTTACGAGACCAAGAGGGTCATGCCTACAATGAAAACGGCGACCAGATTGATGATCAGGGAAATGTCGTCCAAGATGCTGTGAACGCTGCTAGAGAGAGGACCCTCGCTGATTTTAACAGACCTGATCTCTTCTATAAAAACAGGTCTGCAATTCGTCCCCCTCCTTTCTAGAGGAACGACTTTGAGCTGAAGCCTGTCTACTTCACTCTTGTGGGTCATCACTCTTTCCATGGTCTTCCTCATGAACACCTTATGGACCATACCGAAAAAATTTGAAGACTTGGTGACAAGCATTAAGCTTAATGGAGTCTCTGAGGATTATCTACTATGCAAGCTTTTCTCATATTCTCTTTCTGGAGATGTAGCTTACTGGCTGAAGAATGAGCAACCAGGTTCTCTAACCACCTGGTATGATACCAAGAATGCATTCCTCAACAATTTCTTTGATGATGCAAGGTCTGAAGAGCTGAGAACAAAACTCTCTGCATTTTCTCAAGGAACTACTGAAGCATTAAAGGCTGCTTGGTTGAGGTTCAGATCATATCAGAGGGACTGTCCTCATCATGGGTTCAATGATGTCCAGCTGATGGGTATTTTCTTCAGAGGAATTGATTGGAGATATCAGATGGCTTTGGATGGTGCAAGTGAAGGAAACTTCAATACTAGGAGTCCAACAGAAGCCAAAAAGCTAACTGAGAACTTGGTGTCTAGCAACAGTGCCAAAAATGCAGATTTTGAGAGAAACAAATCAGCTAGAAACATAGATAGAGGTCAGATTGCTGAAGTGAAAGCTAAATTAGATTCTGTCCACAATCTCTTTGTGGGCAAGAAGCAAGTTCAATTTGCTGCAGAAGTTGAAAGCTTTGAACCAGAGGAAGAGGATGTGAATCATATCAATGAAGTTGGGTTTCAAGGACAAAGATTTGGGAATCAGCCAGGTTATGGTTCTATTTACCAGACACCTTTTCAGAACAATAACTACGCAAGGAATTATGGCTCTTCTTCTTACCAACCAGTTCCTCCTCCAACTTCAGAAAGCAGGATGGAGAGCATGCTAGAGCAGATTATTTCTGGTCAGTCGAAGTTGACCGTAGAGTTTAGTGGAAAGCTTGATTATATGTACACTGATCTCAGTTGGAAGTTTGAAGCTATGAACACCCATGTCAAAAAGCTGGACACTCAAATTGCATAAACAGTTTCTTCCATAAAAAGGCAAGAGGGATTTCTTCCTGGAAAGACTGATTCAAACCCAAGGCATCATGTCAATGCCATCATGGTGAAGGAAGAAGAAAAATTTGTGGATTTTGCAGAGTTTGGTGAAGAATTTGGAGCTACAGACTTGGTGTCGATCTACACCAAACAAAAATCTTGAAATCTCTAGTCGTGACGGACCTTTGTCGATTGGGTCGATCGACACCAGAAAAAAATCGCAATTTCTCGGGTTCTGACAGAGAAAAATCAACGCACTTCGAAAATTTGTCTGTCGATCGCCACCTGATGGGGGTGTGGATCGACACTAATCGTGTATTTTTTAATTGCCGTCAGAAGAGCGTGCTGATCGTCTCAAAACCCCATCACCTATTGAAGAGAGAGTCTACAAATCTAAGATACCTTACCTGAAGCCGAAACTGTCTAAACAAGAGGTGGAAGAGGCCAAATGCAAGACAGTAATGGACAAAGTGCTTATTGAGATACAATTTGTTGATGAAGTCAAGCTTTCACCTCCTATTAAGAGATATGTTAAGATGATGGTTGTGAATGGTATAAGTCCTGAGGAAGCAGCTTTGCTCACAAAGGACATTAGTGCAATCCTCTTGAAAAAGATAGTATCAAGGAAAGAGAGGAAGGTGAGAGTGTCTGAACAGGTCAGTGCTATGATTGAGAGTAGGATTCCAAATAAGTTACTTGACCCAGAGAGTTTTGTGTTAGACTGCACCATCTCAACAGGAAGGTTTCCTCACTCTCTCTGTGACCTTGGTTCAAGCATTAATCTGATGCCTTATTTTGTTGCTGTAAGACTTGGGTTGACCGACTTCAAGCCCACAAGGATTCATCTTGTCCTTGCTGATCGTTCCAAGAGGATTTCCAAAGGTCTCTTAGAGGATGTTCCACTTCAGATTGCATGATGCATTATCCCCAGAGACTTTGTGGTTTTGGAATATAGTGAATAATCTCAGGATCCTCTTCTTTTGGGCAGATCATTTTTAACTACAGTAGGTGCTATTATTGATGTCAGAGAAGGGCAGATAGAGCTTGATTTGAGTGATAAGGTCATGAACTTTGACATGGATAAGCTGAGGAGAAAACCCACCATTGATGGTCAAACCTTTTTTGTAGAGGTTGCCATGGATGAGGAGCCAGATGACATTACTGCAGGGTATGTCAAGGACCTGGAGGCTACTGAGAAAGTGAACAAGCTGGTTGTTCAAGAAGAATTGGTTGAGACTTCTAAGCAAGCTGCTAGGCTTGAAGATTGGAGTGTAGATCATCCTTCTAGGACTAGGGTCAAAGTTAATGGTCCAATTAAAGCCAAGTTGATGGAGGATGACGTTTATGTGATGGAGACACGGATTGCAGAGCTGAATTGCATAAAAATTGAAGAAATCCGAGCTTCAGGTGTGGTGTTAGTCGACACCACTTTTGGTGTCAATCGACAACCTTCGCAGACTAACCTAGAAACGATTAAAGAACACAATTTTCAGGGGGTTTCTAGTCCGCAAGTCCATCAGCTGTTGCTAAACAGAAAACTCTACATCTCACACTCCAGACACCTAGGAGAAAGCAAAGGTATGCACTTCATGTTCCTAATTCTCAACCACCTGATATCATCAATCATACACTTCCATCTCTTTCACACTTATGCAAGCCACGAGATTCTCGTAGAGAGCTTGGTATTTCTTTTGATGATTTTATAGGAAAAAGAAGTGCCTCACCCACACATAAGTCTCACCCTACTGCTGTTCCTTACTTCCTTGGTCGATGTTATGCACCTACTGCTTATACACCACATTGAATGATGAGATGTTCTTTCCAAAGGCATTCACTGCCACTCTCTGATCCATCAGATGCCTAAGCTCCAACATAGTCAAGCTAATGACTGAAACCAAGCGCTTAGTGGGAGGCAACCCACTTTTAGGTACGATTCTCTTTGAATTTCGTTTAGTTTTTGCTAATTTTTAGTTTTGTTTTTCTTGTGTTAGAAAAAAAAAAAAAGCGGTGTCGATCGACACCCCCTGCCAGTGTCGCCCGACACCACCCGAGCAGGTACATATTTTCAATTTTTTTTGTTCTTTAGCTTTTACTTTGGTTTCTTTCCAATCCTATGACTTGATAACACTGGGGATAGTGTTACTTAAGTCTGGGGGAGGAAAATACTAATGTATTTTGCTTTGTTTTGCTTTGGAGTCAAGTTGTGTCAAAAATTGTTTTATTGAGTCAAATTTTGTTGGGAATTATGAGATTTTCTTGGAACAAACTGTTTTAGCCTACTACTTTAGTTACCATTTCTACAGCCATTGACAGCAGATTCTACCAAAAGGAAATTCGAAAGGTAAACTGATCTACCAATATCCCCATATTGTTTGAGTATTTAGATGATCCAAAACTGGCCTAGACATAATGAACTTAATTTTTTTTCATCTTGGGGCTTGGTATACTTTGAATCTGATTCCTTGCTTAGGTCTGATAGGATTAGTCTGTGATTATGGTTTCCCTCCCTCTTCCCTACAATATCTCTAAAAAGATAGAAAATGAATGAAAAAGAGATATAGCTTTGAAAAAGAAGTTAATTTAGAAGTTGAATCATAGATACTTGTTTTTTTTTTAAAAAAAAAAGAGAACAATCAGTCGATAAAAAAAAAGTAAACTGATACCCTAGTATGGAAAAATCGACTGATTGGAAGCGAGAAAAGAGGGAGAAAGGAAACTAGAAGCATACTGTCCACAAATTCAGTTTCTTGAGTAAGTAAGAGTCCATGTGTCCTTAGATCGATATTCCCTCGATGAGACTGCACTTAAAACTTAATTAAGGTCAGCAATGGAGATTTTAGATTACTCTTATGGGTTGTGGTTTGGAATCTGGATGGTTAGTAAGTCAGCGGAAAATTACTGAAGGTTCTAACTTAAGTTGGTATTGTTTGATGTGGCTTTACTCTGGTGTTGGTTGATTCAGTGCTCTAAAGGATAAGTGAGTTCCTATGTTTTCAAACCTCTTTCACAAGTGTAGTCTTTCGTTTTGCTTGAGGGCAAGCAAAAGCTAAGTCTGGGGGAGTTAATATATCATGGTTTTTAGTGTTTTAGCCATGATATAGGTTGTATATATAGGGTCTTTTTAGTGTTTTTGGAGTCTTTTAGAGTCATTTGCAGGTTTAGGTACGTTTGGAGCTTATTTGGAGATTATGGATCATTCTGGAGTTAAGTAGGAAGCTGTGGTGTCGGTCAACACCAACTCCTGACGGCAATTTCCATACGCGTTTCCAGGCTTCGCAGAGTTGCAAACAGATCCCTGAAGCTCCTAATATTTACAATTAAGTGTCAAACATTTTTTCCATATTTTTAGACAATTTTTAGACTATTTTTATGGGTTCTTAAGTTCATTGTTTAGACTAATCTATTATTCTAAGCTAAAGTTTTGGAGAGACGAATTCAGACTCCTTCGGAGAAGATTCAGAACTCCTTTAATCTATATTGTTATTTATTTTATGCAATCTTATTCAAACATGTTTATTGTGTCAATCACCATGTTTGAGAAGTTTGCTAGTTAGGTTTAGGGTTTCTCATTAGGGATTTCATGGATTGTTAAGTTGATTGGTTAGTTAAGGATTTTGGAACATTAGTTCTTCATCTAGGTTGTGATTAATGCTTGATCTGAACTGACGAGTTAGATTATTGATCATAGGTTGATTCTCGCAACGAAAGTTGGTTAATTAGCTAGAAAGAAGCTTAGATGAGCAAAATCCCTAAATCAAGCAAAATACCTATCTGCAAAGGAATTTGATTTAGGGATTTTGTGAACTTATCGAACCTGAGATTATTGCATATTTATACTTTAGAACTCGCAAAGAAATTTGGTTTTCTATGTTTTAGACATAAATAGTTTTCGCAGCGACAGCTGGTTCACTATATCATCGTGTTTCGAGTTCTAGAACATAGAATAATCATGATTGACTGATTAGCTTGCATTCCTGATTTCCTGAGAATTCCCTAAGTCTGACGTTTCTCCCATTTGATTTACAACCGATTTTACTGCTTTGTTGTTATTTAATTTACAATCATTTTTGTTTAGCTTAATTCGAATACTAAAATCTATTGTGTGATCTTGAGTCCTTGTGGAAATCGATCCCTAAATACTGCAATTGATCTCTTAATTTGAGAGAGTACTTCAAAGGGTAAATTTGAGCATATCAATATTTCATCCTCTTCTGGATGTTCTGATTCAACACCTGTCAGCTCCATTTCAATCCCATTCAGAACTGTAAGCACACAAAGTGTGGAATTGAGGCTCTGATGCTGCTTGGACCATTTACCATCACATTTGAAACACAACCATTACCTTATTTTTTCAGTAATCTGTGTTGGAGATAAGCGCAGCTGTGGTCTCTGCGGAGGGACAGGCAGAAGTGCTTTCACTTGTCCAGAACTCGGTATAATAATATTAGCAGCCTGAGTTTGACTCAAAGGAGTAAAGCTGTGTTTAAACCCTTTGAATCCATTATGCATCTCCTTCTGCACGATACGGTGTAAAGAGCTCGATTCCATCTGATAAGCTGTAAATATCATCTCATCCAGGTCACGTGGTTTACACATATTGACCATTTCGCACATCTCCAGTGTAAGACCATTCATGAAAACGCCTTCCCTTTGTGTATCTCTCAATCCTGAGACCTGTGTTGATATGTCCTCAAACAAATGGATGTATTCAGCCACTGATCCAGTTTGTTTAACCACAAAGAACGGTTGACTCGGATCCCGGAATTTAAGTCTACTGAACCGAGCAATCAACCTATCCTTAAAATGTGTCCAGCTGAGGAATGGTCGTCGTTGTAAGTCACTGTTGAACCAGTTCAGAACATCACCAGTCAAACTTACATAGACAATCTCCATTTTTGTGAACTCATTGTATCCTCTGAGACGGAAAAACCTTTTAGCTAAGGCGATTCAAGCGTAAGTGTCTTCACCATTGAAGATTGGTAATTTCACACGCTGTATCATCTTACCACGAGAAGCAACAAGAGCATGCCGATCTCGATTCTCATCATCCCTAGGACTACGGCCAGATTCTCAGTAAGGATGATGTACCTGATGCGGAATGTTCCGATTAGAGTTTTGTTGCTCGTCGTCAATCGTCGGAGCCTCTTTACGCAACATCGACGTTATTTCGTCCAATCGTGAGTCGATCTTCCTCTCCAGCTGCGCATCCTTCTCCATCTGAGCAGCGATGTGCGATTAGACTGATTGCACCAGCGATTACAACGTTAGGTTGAGTATTATCCGGCATTCTCAATTATCTGTCGTTCCGAACGCTTCACCACAACAATTTGGTAGAAACCAATTGTATATATCCACCAATGTAAGAGCAACCTCTTGTAACTCCACAAATCGGAGAACAAGCCACAAGTTCTTTAGCTAAACGATGATCTCTTTCGCTCCTTATTCATCTTATATAATTATCATTATTACAAAGAACGAGTCTAAGACCCAATTACAAAATTAAAGCCCAATAACATTCATATCTTCATTTGCTGCCAATTCTTTCCTCTGCCTCTTCATATACACATGCCAAGGCTTATCAAAGACACATATATCCATAGAATGAGAGATATGGTACTGCAAGTGTAGCTCCAAGCAGCCACATTTCAACACAGTTCGGATCGAAACGTTGAAATCTTCTGGTATGTTGACAAGTCATATAGAATTTCTTGATGGGAGGAGGACGCTTACATAAAAAGTGCTTATCGTGAAAGAAAAGAATCTAGGTCCAACAATTGTTGTTGGTTCGATAATCAAGTAGTAGGGCTGGACAAAATATCTGAACCCGAAAATCTGAACCTAACTTGACCCGAAAAAATGGAATCGAACCGAACCCGGAGGTGATCAAATACCTGAATGGGTCATAAATTTTGGTATTTCAAAATCCGAACCCGAACCCGAACCCGAACCAAGAACCGAATGGGTACTCAAAATATCTGATATATAATTAAGTTTCTAAAATATTAATTATATATATATATATATATATCTCAAATACTTGAAAATACTCAAGATGCTCAAAAATAGAATTAATAATTCAGCTTGTAATTGTATTTTTGATATAATGTTGGTGTTGCTTTCGTTTTGATGTTAGCAATTTGATTTTAGCCTTTTTCTTAGAATCATTAATCACAATATCTGTTTTTAAGTTTAATTTCAGCCTTATAAGTTTGATAAAATAGATACCTTTTAGTATGAAACACGTACTTTGGGTCCCAAAACCCGAAATAAAACCGAAACCGAAACTATTTCGGGTGTTACTGGATTTTACATGTGTTACTAAACCTGAACTGAACCTAAAAAAACCTGAACCGAGTCCGAACCGATAATTCATAATACCCAAATGAAGCTAAAATTTTGGTATTTCAAAACCCGAAGCCGAATTGCCCCATAACCAAACCCAAATGGGTACCCGAACGTCCAGATTCAAACTTGTTATTAGATTAATTGGTTTGATTGTAATTATCGATTTAGTGAATTGGTTATTAGTTGCTTAAGTTTCCTTTAGCTTATCCACTAGTGTCAATCATATATATATATATATGTTGTCTATAATAAACTTGATTAATTAAGGAAGATAACAAAGTTTTTCATCATCGTGTCTCTCTCATGCTCACTCTTCACTGAATCTTGAGCTTCCTTAAATGGAGATGTATCATTGCTAATAACTGTCTACAAGAGGGAACATATTCCTCCATCTCTTGGACAGAACAGACGTGGAGACAACAAGATCTGTCTGAAGTAAAGACAGGATTTTGCCAAGAATCTCATCCGGCAGGTTGCTGATTGCATCTTTACAATCCATATAGAAATGGAACACAAATAAATTCTCTGCAGATTCTCAGTCGTGTAGAGAAAAAGTGAATAAGTACAAACCTTAGATATTCTATCGAGAATAATCATTGGTGAGCACAAAAATATATTTGTTCCCAACAGCTGTACTTGCTGTGATGGGACCGCATAGATCACCATGAATGGCTCGAGAGTGATTTCAATGCGCTATGGGGTTGCTTGCAGGAAGACCTGCCGATTTTTTTTTCCCAAGTAAACAAGAGCCACAAATCTCTTTTGTAAGAGAAACCCGGGGAACTCCTTGAAACAGTTCACGTTGTAATATTGATTTTGTTGTTTCGAAGTTGGCATGCCCCAAGCGTGCATGCCATCTGCTAGATTCACTTACGGTTGTGAGATGCAATCAAGTTGTGTTTTTAATCCCCCTCCCACGAACTTCGCATAAGCGATTACGAGAATTCTTCTTTGGCAATCAGTTTTCCTTCATGATCGTGCATCGTGAGTTTCGTTACTCTCATTTGTATATCACACCTGATTTGGTAGCTTGGCCGAGACTAATAATATTGCTTTTCAAATCAGGAATGTAATATACATCAGTCATGATTCTAGTTTCACCATTCAAATAAATGAGATAAATGTAGCCTTTGCCTTTGATGTCGATGCGAGAATCAGCACCAAAAAGAACTTTGCTGGTCACAGGTTTATCAATGATGGTAAAGTATAGACAATGGCTAGTTATGTGATTGTTAGCCCCATTGTCAAGGTACCAGATAATCTTACCTCCATTGTCAGTTCTGTATTTTCTCAGGATGATTTTCTTTTCGTTTGAAAAGACCGCTTCATGAATCATGAGCTCATCCGCCTCTTATGTATCAGTATTATCGTTTTCCTGCATCTCTTGGAGTTTGAGTAAGCGATCTGGACAAGTGGAAGCATAATGACCAGTAGCGGAGTTAGACAAAACTTTATACCCGAGGAATAGGAAAACTTTTATAAGTAATATTTAAAAATAAACATCTAAAAAAGGAAACACTAACAAAAAGGGCAAGATCAATGAGAAAAATAATAATTTAAAAAAAAAAAACAGATAAAACAGGGGGGACATGAGATTTGAACATAAGTTCATAGGGCGCATTTAAAGAGTTTTATGAATTAAACCATAGAATTTTATGATAATCAAATGAAATTATAAACATATTTAATATTTGATAGGGGCAGCTGCCCCCTTCCTCCCTCTCTCCCTCTTCCACTGCATGTAACCCTCGATGTATCTCTACCGCCATTAAAACAAACCACAGCCTCTTCCTCTGGAATAATAAAGACAGCTGCGTCCTCGGCCACGAGATTCAAGATTCGTCGTTAAACTCACAAGACAAGTGATTACTCTGAGTTTCCATGTTTGAAAACATCAATTTGCTTTGATAGTCTTGAGTGTCTTCTTCCTCGAAAATCTGTTCCTCATAAGACTTAAGAGGTCCAATGATGTCTTCAAAACTTGTGGTGTTAAGGTCTAATACCTGTTCCAAAAGAAGCCACGATTTGGATATACTTCTTACGAAGAAGACACTAAATAATTTTTTTGACAAGCTTAAATTATTCGATAATTACTCTGAGAGCAGCTGATTTTAAAGAGATCTCATATATTTTTCTCCCAAAATCATCAATTGTGTCAGAGTATTTCATCTTAAGACGATCAAACTCTGCCATTAATGTTTGAAGCCGAGTTTCTTTGACTCTCTCTGCTCCGACATGTCTTGTCCTTATTGCTTCCCAAACTTTCTTGGCAGTGTCTAGCTCACCAACATGCAGAGTTAGACACTGCCAAGTACATGTAGAATACTTATACTATGATTTTTTATTCTAAATTATTAAAACTTAAAATAGAATCTTTTGAATTTTTATTACTAATAAAGTCTGAAGAAAAGTACATTTTTCTTATTATATTTTCAACACATCATTTATAAATTATTTCTAATATAAGTTTGAGAGTTCAATTAATTATTATACAAATACACTAGTCTCAGATATTTATTTATTTTTAATTTGCTTTGATGAAAAAAAATCAAAACAAAAAAAAATCACAATGGATAAAGAAAATTAGGAGAGAAACTCTAAAAACCTCAATATGTGGCTTTAGAGATTGATGAACAAAAAACCAAAATTCGAAAAAGTAGCTTTGAAACTTTTAAAATTTTCTAATTAAAGTCTCAAAAAGTTGATTGGATAAATTTTGGCTTTAATGGTTTTAGAAAATTATAATGCCCTAAAAGTATGTTTACCAATCACTACCTTTAAGAACTTTAGATCTTTCTATTATTTTTAGATTTAAGGAATTATTTACACTATTTTAAAATAAATTGTTATGTGATTTAATAAGCTAGGATAATGAAGTTAATTTTTTAATATATTTGTAAAGAAGTTTGAAAACAAAATATTTTATTATATTTATGCCTTTTTAATGGGATGTAGATAAGACTTGTCAAGAACATGCGTGTATAACAAGTGTACTATTACAAACTTGCCAAATATGCACTCCATTCCTTGTTTATTGGTCAATATATATCCTGTAGAAAAAGAAAAAAAATTATGGTGGAACCAATATGGTAAGGAAATAAAATTAGAAAAAAACAAAAAAAAAACCATAATAAACAACTTACAATTCCATGAAGGTTATTCTCACTCAAGCTATTAAACCAAATGACAGAGGCAGTAAGAGGTGTCTTTTTGTCAACAAGAGTTTTAATAAACAAAAGTCTCTCGTTATGAATCACCCTCACTGATCTGGCTTTATAATCAGTCAGAATCACCACCTTACATAACTATTGAAATGTAATAGCAAAACTTCTTTTCCAACCGCTTTAAAAGAGTGGCCCGAAACTCTATATTAGGCAAAATCTCAAGCGATAGCAGCAAAGAGAAGTTATCTATGTCCTGCAATCAAAGACAAAGAGAACAAAAAACGAACCCAAAAAAAAATATAGAGAATTTGGAAATCATGTTACCATCAAAGAAGATGTAAATCAAACCCTCAAATCAGACTTCTCAAAAGACATAGCAACTTTGAGCATGATGGTCTGAACATGTGTGTTGTAAGTTTCTCAAACCATTAAATATTTTCAAAAAAAAAAAATTTATAATAGACAAGAAATTTACTCACATAAGTAAAGTTTTTGAACACATAAATATACTATAAGATAATTCAAGATTGAAGTTTACAAATAATATATTACACATAAAAAAAACTGAAACCATACAAAAATAGTGCATTATAAGTTTAAAACCATCAAAAGTTTGATGAGATCTAGATGTGGATTGATAATATGTTATTGAATATGATCAGGTGTGTTATTACTCTATAAATGATGGTCAATGTAAATCAATGAATACCTGTATTGCATAGAGTACAATTAAGACTGGGTTAATGACAATGTGGTCCGTATGAAGATTCTCAGGCAAGAAAACTTAGGAAAGTTTTTAGAGAAGCATAGATCAATCTACTTGGAGAGCTTAAGTTGGCTTGTAATGCCAAGGCCTTCCACAACTGCGAAATCATGCTAATACAACTGAAGAAAATAGCTGAGTTGTTTATTTATATGTTTGACCACTAATAGTCTAGTTTAAATATTCACTGCCCCTTGCTTTTGATTTTCTTTTCTTTTCCTCTTGAACATTCAAAGTATGATGGATTTTATATTATATATGCACTGGATTTTGTGAAGTTTGTCGTTTTATGTTGGGTTAACTTTGAGCTAATCAAAATCTGGATTCATGCTCTCCGAGTCTCAAGTTTGGTTCAATTTTCTTTGCATAATGATGTTGGTTTAACTTTTTTGTTTCTTTCAAAAATTCGTAAAGCATCCAATTTCTTTTTTGGTTTAGTCATTCCATACGTAAGTACAAAACACAAATTCATTCTTTTATAATTTCACCGTAGTTTACGGCTTTCATGTTGATTATATGAATGTGTGTTTTTATTTTGGCGGATTTTCTTTGCTTCCAAAAACACAGAAAACGGAAACTTGTAACATAGTTTGCTTCGAACAAGGATGTTGGTTCAAAGTTTTTTTCTTTTTCGATAAAAAAAAAACATATCTCTTATGCAGTGTTACGAAAATAAGTTAAACAAACTAATTATGTCAAATTACAATATTTTATATTCTTTCTATATATTTTACACAAATATAACAAAATACGAATATAGAGTTTTGTACCGCTAACTTTCATTTGTTTTACAAGAAATTAATATTGGTCAAAAATAGAAAAATTAAGAAAACATCATCTATTATTTGTAAAGTGTAAATAATTTAATGTCAAGTAACACATCAGATCTGTGGAAGAATGTTCCCGGAAATGAGCACTGGCGAGAAGTACAATCAGATGTATGGAGTTTCAGCTAGAAAAGTTCTCGGGGATCCAAACACACTTCACAATAAATGATATGTCACATATTATTTAATTGATTTCAGGTTTTCATTTGAAACTCATGTTATCTATTTTGTATCAACATCTCTCTTATGTTTCTTCTAAGAGAAAATAGTATCACATAAATGACCAACTGTTTTGAAAATGAGGTATCTAATTAACAAATGAAAATGTCATTTTAGGGATTAAAATCTCAAAATGATCTACTTGAAAATTTGTTCCTTCGGTAATTAGGTTAAAAGCACTCAGTGCCAAGACTTTATATGGAAAACGTTATCGTTTTGGTCTGAGGCGATAGGCGATTTGAAAGGAGACTAGGTTTATCGGTTGCCGCCTTGTCAAGGCACTTTTGTCGGCGCCTCCATGTTTCCGTCAGAGGCTTTAGGAGGGTTGGCATCTTCGGGGCGTGTTACCACATCTCCTCTCGCAAGTCAAACAGGGCCGTCGTGGTCGGCTCTGGTACAAAATCAAAAAGTTATGCAACACTATAATCTGGAAATCTCGATGAAAGATGGGGTGGGATGGGTGG
>OVBB01001647.1:0-12439 GCA_900406415.1 Isatis lusitanica | reverse complement strand
TGAGAAGACAATTTCCCCATTAAGAGAAAAAGCAAAAAGTTTGTCAGCGGCTCGGAGCTTTTAAGGCTTTTACCAGTTTTAGTCTCGTTGGATCGGTTGGATAAACTTCAAGATTAGCTTAAAGCAGGAGATTTCTTTATCAAGTTGGTTTATACAATTCTAATAGAATTAAGAATTATCTTAGTTCTAATGATATTAAGAATAAGAATATGATTATCAAAGTTGTGTTAAACATATGGTTATCAAGTTGTAACAAACATGACGAGAACATTAAGAGTTTTTGTTTGTTTAATTTTGAGAGATTTTCTAAACATCAACAAAGAGAGATTCTTTATCAAAAGTTAAGAATGTTCGAATTACATTAGGATCATCATTATCTAAAAGCTAAAAGGCTTCTCTTCTCTGTTTTAGACATTACAATTCGAACTCTGGAAAGTTAGGAACTTTATTATCATTATGTCACAGTTATTAATTTATTGGATATTTCGAAAGTCGAAATGTAAAGAAAAAACATTTGTACAGACAATTTTTGTTAAAAAAATCGGTGTATTCTTTATTCCTTACCAAAAGAACAGTATTACATACAACTGGTGAATCCATATACAAAAAATGCTTATCAATATTAAGACTAATAAGTCATTAAAGAAAAAAACAAACCCATCAATTTAATATTCTTGAATCTAAACAATAGTATAAACAACAACAAAATGCAATTTCTAATCAAAGGAATCTAAAGACTGTATATTATTGCATTTAATCTTTCCCTAAGCTGACCTTTGTCGCACAACAAAGCCACTAAATATTTCAGGGTCGAAAAGAAATTAATACCAGGAAGATTCACGGGTCGATATGTCGACCGCTCGAAACCAACAGGATCCTCTCTCTGTTTGAATGCTAATGACCTAAAGAGCTGACGAACTTCGTAGCATCTCAAGAGCTCAACTTCGTAGACACTCTTCACGCCCGATGAACTAAGCAGTTGCCTATCCTGTGTGGTTATGATGATTCTGCTCCCTGGACCAAACCAGCTAAATTCCTCACCAAGCGCATCTAACTGTTCGATCTTGTCCACGTCGTTAGCCACAAGCAGAATCTTCTTGTTCCTGAGCCTTGCTTTGATGGCGTTAAGACTATGACGAGAGCTCTTTGTTGTCAAGCCTTCTCCTTGCATCTTAGAAAGAAGCTCTTCTTGTAGATGAGATTTACGACAATGCAGTGAGACCCTTCTCACGTCATTGAGAAAACAATGAGCTTCGAAGTTATTTGAGATGTTTTCGTAGACGTGTCTCGCGAGTGCTGACCTTCCCATGCTTCCTCTTCCCCAGATCCCAATTACTCGAACATCTTCGTTTGAATTCAGAACCAATAATGGATACAACTCGTTCATGTGTTCGTCTATACCAATTAGGTTATTACCATTGCTTGGTATTACGGAGAACAACATCTTTGATATTTTCTCCGTAATTTCGTCCACCAGCTTCGAGTCATCTTCCCTGCAGGGATAAAAAAAAATCAGAATCAACAAATTCGAATCTTGAAAATCTAGACACGAACAAATCAAGAAGAAGAGCCATCTAGTATAGAAACAGGTAAGAGAACTTACCAATTCTTTGAACACTCGCCAGAGAGATTAGCCAAATAAGTCAACGCGTCCCTCCAGGACTTGACCCTCTCTCTGGTTTCTCGCTTCTCGTGTTTCTTGAACTGTTTCGCGACTTCTCCGATCTGTCTCCTCACGTGAGAAGGATCAACCTCGTAGAAAACAGGAAGAACTTTGAGCAAACCTTTTTTCTCGAGTTTCAAAATCTTGACGAGCTCCTCGAGACAAAAGAAGGAAGCTGTGTAAGTCGCAGAGATCACCACGACGGCGATCCTCGACCCTTTGATTGCTATGATAAGCTCCGGTGAAATGGGACGGCCTCTCTCCAGCTCCTTGTCGTCTTTGAAAGTTCGAATTTCTTTCGCCTCTAGCTCCTTGTAGAGGAAACTGACGAAGTTCTTGCGAGTATCCGCGCCTCTGAAGCTTAGAAAGACGTCGAATTTCTGAGGTGTGAACGAGGAAGAAGAAGAAGAAGACAGTGATGACCTGGATTCGAATATAGTCGCAACGAAGATTTAACTTTTGTCTTGAAGCACGATACTTTTTTCAAGATCCTGTTCATCTTAAACTCTTTTTCCTTTTGTGGGACTTTTGAGTTTGGGAGCATTCGGCAGTGTAACCAAAGGAGTTATGAAATTATTTCTTTTTATAGAGGAAGAGAGACAATCAGCTAACGTTAACGGTAATGAAATTACCATTAAATTTCCAAGAAACATTCTATAAATATTTGTACGTATCACTTAGATATTTTTAATTAGGGTAGAATGATAAGAATATCTCCATTTGTTCGCTAGATACTCCCTTTTTTATATCAAGCGTTCAATGAAAATGGACTGCAATATCACATGGTTAAAATAAAGAGTAAATAATGTCTATATCTTTGAGATTGTTTTGTTTAATATTGGAGTAAAATGAAAAGATCTGGTGATCGATTTTTTTTATTAAATAATTCGACTTATAGGAAATTATTATATTGTATTTTTATTATACTTACGTCTTGTAACTTTCTATCTATTTTAAAGTATCATCATAATTTTGATCCAGCCGCCCCTTTAGCTAAGAAGAAGTTCAGTTTAGTTTTCTGTGGTGTACACTGCTTCGAACTTTTCATTGAGTTTTTTAGAAAAAAATAAAATAAAAGTTTATATATGGAGCACATATTTTTTTCATAAGCCATATTTTCTATTAAAATTATAAAACGATCAAAGTTTGGTCTTCAATTAAGCCATATTTTCTATTTTATAGTTTTACATAATTTATATTTTTTAAAAATTAAGTTATAACATATATACGAAAATTGTAAATTTTTTGTTACATAAACGATGTGCTTATTTCTTTTATTAAAATAAAATAAGAAAATATTAGAAAATAAGATAATAAATTTTAATATAACTATATTAATTTTGGTAACTAGTATATAACCTTGTGTGATCAAATATATGATATTTACTATAGTTTATAATTGTATGTTTAGTGTAAATTATCATTAATGATATTCAACTTTTTACAATAGTTAAGTAGCCTAAATATCCATTATATGTGAGCATTTGGAAAGCATGGTCATCGACGTGCTGTACATCCTTCTATACACCGTGAAATGGACGCAAAGGTAAAAACCGAGTTATTCTAGATCGCCAAAGAACTGTTCTACCTTTGGAGATATGCTTACGGTGTAAATGCAAATATAATAGCCATCCTAAAGTTGAAACATGTTAATTTTCACAAAACTCTTGGAATTGTTTAGCCAAATTAGAGATGTCACAGTCATATATTCCAAAGTAATAATTTAACTTTATGTCAAATTAGAGATGTCACAGTCATATATTCCAAAGTAAAAAATAAAGTTATATATAAAAGATCAAAACGTTCAAAAATTTAATATATGTTATATAAATTTTATTCTGATTTCTACACACTTGCATATAGTGCAAACATATTAGATTTCATATTAGTAAATTTGATAAGTAATTTTTTTTAACTAGGTAATTTTTATTTATTTATTTAGTAAACACTTTTGTACATTTTTATTTATTTATTTATTACCAATTTCATATCAGTCACTAAGTTCGTAACGTAAGTAACGTATGCTGCTATACTTTGCCGAGTCACACATTCGTCGCATACTGCTACAGTGTTTTATTTTATTCAGTAAAGTCAAATAGACTTTTTTATTTGTCTTATACGTCATGGTGTGGTATTTTGTGTTCGTAATTAAGAAATAAAGTCAAACTATTACACCTTTTTTAAGACGAAAGAGTCGTAGGCTAAACATTGTTAATCTGAACTTTTCAGTCTGAAAAGTCGATAAAGTTGTAAACTAACTATGTGATATTTCATATTTGATTATTAATTAGTATATAAATAATATATGTTATATAAACTAAATAATCGTTTAATCATGTAAACATGAAAAAATGTAAAAGTAATATTTTGTAGTTTAGTCAATTTTTAAAAGAACTTGAAAATGAGTGTTATGAGCCTTTATATATGGATCTCATATATATATCAAAAATATATATAAATGAAATTAATATGTAAAATATGTAAACAATAAAGTTAAAAAATAATATGGAAAAACTTAAGAAGAAATATGAATTTAAAAAATATATCTTAATTTTAAAATAAAGTTAAAAAATAAAATGTATTAAAAGTTATGATCTTCTTTTAATAAATGGAAAAATATTAATTCCTGAATTATTCATTTATGAAATTTAAAGTGTAGTAGTGTACTGTGTAGATATGATTTGCAGTTCGTATGGGCTTTTACGAGTTTAATGCATTATATGATGAGAAATTTACGCAGAAAAATACTTTTTTTTTTAAAACATTTATTATACAGATAGGCACTTGAGGCACTTTGTGCTATCTTTTGCCCCCTGGCCTGAATTGTCCATTCTCGTGCTATGTAATATGATATGTTCGGCCGACTAATGAGTTGACTAGGCCCAGTACTTCTCTCAGCAGTGCATAAATTTGAAAATGAATCAAGAGTCCATCCAAGATCGAATGACAACAAATGGGCCACTTTTAGTTTAGAAATTTAGCAATTACAATTTTTCTGTAAAGTTCTACAAATGGTTGTATCCAACTGTTAAAAGATCAAAAGACTAAAGGCAAAAGAGAGCCCAACATTTGGAGAAAAGTATTTGAATTTGTAAAGCGGACAATGGATAAGGAAAAAAGAAGAGAGGATTCATCTCGTTATACTTTACAACAGTTCATGTTTTCCTTTGAATTTATTAATACAAAGTCGATATTAGTTACTCGATTAATCATCACGACGTGACGATCACACCATTCCAACTATCAAAAACTAAGGAGCTTGCTAACCTTCGACAGTTTATGACTAGGGAGACAATAATCTCAATTACTCCATGACCCTCGTATTGATATTTTCAAATTCGTTTGTTGACTTTGAGGCCCTACATTATTTTTTGCCATACATTATTTTTTGCCATTCATAATTAATTTTAAATTATAAGATATTAGCTGGAATAAGCTACCAGATAGATAAATTTAGAAAAGCTAATTTACTTCCTCAGCTATAAATTTTAATTTACTCTACCTTGTACCCAATTCAGTAATAAAGCATTGATGACACAGTGTGGCTATAACTAATTACATCAAAAGGCTAGTTTTGATCTAAAAAATATATATGCATAAGATAGTATCAAAAAGTAACGGCAGCGACAAGGCGATTCCAATGGCGATTCTTTGACTCCGCAGGATGGAGGTCGGTTCGACTTTGACTGGGGAAGGGGTAACGAAGGTTTCATGGGATTCTCAAGGATATGGTGGGCAGGATTTAGTTGAGGAAGGAGATATGGGAGACGATCCGGATTCTCATCAAAATCAGGGATTTGGGTTAATTGCTGTTTCAAGATTTCAATCTCTGTTTATGATTGATGATTTGATGGATTTGGGAAATTCTCATACGACGGTAAACGGGGGTGAGGTTTTGGAAAGAGGATCTCGAAAATGGGAAGTGGTTCCAATCAAGATCTCGTCAATAGGTAATTCTGGCTATCAGTATAGATCACTGCAAATATTTTCGATTGCCAGGATCTGTGGGATTTATGAGGAAGAAAAAGGAATGTGGATTTACTGCGAGGATATATATTGGGTTTCTCATCACATGAATTTCTACACTCAACATTCATTCCGTTTTCACTGGTTCTATTTAGAGAGTGAGCATTCTGTTTCTTTATACGATATCATGACTCAAGCGTCAATGCTAAGCAAAAGCGAGGGCAAGCGGGTAGCTGTTGGAATAGGTGGCCTGAAGATCTCGATCCCGAAGTTCGACAACACAAATCTGATCAAAGGTTATTCCAGAACTTTGATTGGAAGGTGCATGAATCCCGTCAAACAGGATATGAAGGCACTCTTGTATATGCTCCCTCGCATATGGCAAATGGAAGACCGGGTGGCAGGAGCTGATTTGGGAATGGGTCGCTTTCAATTTGATTTTGACAGTGATGAGGATATCGTTGAAGTGCTCAAATTGGAACCTTACCACTTTGATTATTGGATGCTATCACTTGTCAGGTGGGAACCGGTGGTGGAGCCCAACTATCCCTCAGCGATAACGTTTTGGGTGAGGATACTTGGAGTTCCTCTTCATTTCTGGGCGGACCCCACGTTTCGAACAATTGGTGAAGCTCTAGGGGTGGTACAATCGGTGGACATCGACGAGGGAAGGGTTCGTGTTGTTCTGGATGGGTTTAAGCCACTTATTTTTTCTCTTCGGATCGAGTTCCATAGTGGAGACGAAACCACAATCTCTTTGAAGTATGATAAACTCTTTGGGTATTGTGGTATTTGCTTCAGTCTTAGACATGATCAGTCCAGGTGCCCTTCTATTCGGGATGTCCAGGCGGAGGAGCCGTTTGAGGAGCCTCCAACTCGCAAAGGGCAGAGTCCAAAACTCATCAGCTACAAAGGTGCAGCAAGCAGGGGATCAGACAAGGGGGTTATCTCCTCTGCTGATCACACTCGGGGCCATCAAGAGAGAGCTGTCTCGAAGGGTAAAGATGGATCACGAGGGTCAAGTTTACACAGCAGGCATGATGATGATGGAAAGCGGACATACAGAGGTCGATACAACCGTCATCAGGGGGAGGGCTCCGCTCGGGGCTTCAAGTTGTCTGGTTATCTACCTCCAGATGAACTCCGCTCAAGAATTGCAGGCTATGGCAAAGATGCTGGTTCCGCGCAGAATGGGAACTCGGATATGAGGCTCTCTGACCATGAAATGTTAATGCTTGCGGCCTTCCAGGGGAACGGATCTGCTCACGCGGCAGCTAGTGAAGGTAAGAGCAACCCAGGATATTCTAAGGCTCGTAAAGCACTTCTATTTCAGGATCAAGAAGCGACTTTGGGGCATAATGGAGCAAAGGTCACAGAACCTATCTTGGAATTGATGCATCTGAATGGTCTGGCGGTTGTGGAGGAAGATTTGAGTAAGGAAGAGCCTTCGCTAATACATGAAGAGATGAAAGGATCGATCGACACGGATCTGGTGGAAACGTTGAAGGTGGGTGCTGCAGTTTCAGAGTTGGAGGAGACAATTGATGGGATGGAAACTGGGACTGGTGAGTTAATAAACACGGAGGAGGGCATGTTGGTTGATGTTCCATTGCAGGAAAATACGAAGGTGGTAGATGATGGGGAAATTCGGATTTCCGAGAAGGTCGATGGGGAGATCCAGAACGCACAATCACTGGAGATAACGGACACAGGAATGACAGACCTTGGTGAATCAGAGGTGGATGGGACAATGGGAGGTGACGATACAGGGGTTCCGGGTGCTAAACATGTTTACCGCAGGAAGCTACCACGAATTGTGCCGGGAGGATTCGGTGGAGGTACTAAGAAGCGGCTAGTGCAGAATCTCATCTCACCAAGGAAGAAGATCATGTCTCGCCAATCTGGGAAGGTAGGAGAGGAAGACTCGGGTGAAGGGGATAAGGTGTCTTTAAACCACAAGAAGGGAGGTAAAGGGAAGGAGATTATCTCTTAATGAGTTTGCTACAATGTCACTTGTTTCCCTCGTCGTATGGGCATGACGATGGTTTTGTTTTTTTCTATGTTTTTGGTGCTTTGCTTGATAATAAGGACCTACTGGTTAGGTTCAGTCTACGGTTTTTTGAGCCCTTGGAGGCTTTTAGTCTTCAATTGCTGCTTTCGACTCTAACGAATGTGGGGAATTTTAAATTGTGTTGGGGGTTTTTTGTTGAGGTTGTACGAGTTGTACCTGTTTTTGGGATAACTCATATTAATAAAGTTTATTCTTATGGCTCTAGTCTTCGAATATGTGGTGGAATATGGAATTATAATTACGTTGACTTGGTGTTACAATGCTGTTCATCAGAATTGCTGGTAACAGGCCTATATATTTGGTTTTTTGTCCTCTCAATAAGGGCTTATGAACATCCAAGTCGCGGTGCAATTTGTGGTTTTTTCATCAAAGGGTCTCGTCATACCCGTGAACTGGTTCATCTACGATTACTTGTTGTTTAAATATGAGAATTCTAAGTTGGAATTGTCAAGGTTTGGGAAGCAAATGGACTATCAGTTATCTTCGAGAAATCTGGTTTAAGTTTAAACCTGAATTCTTATTCCTTTCAGAAACAAAACAAGATTTTGGATTTGTGCAAGGGTTTCAGTTTCATTTTGGATATGATAAACTGATTACGGTGGACCCTCTAGGAACGAGTGGTGGTCTGGCATTGTTTTACAACAATGTTTTTGATGTTAATATTGTGTCAACGAGTAATAGAATAATTGACGTGGAGGCTACATCTCAGGGGCAAAAGATTCTCATGTCTTTCATCTATGGAGAACCGGTACAGACAAACAGGAATGTGGTATGGGAAAGATTAACAAGGATGGGTCTAGCCAGAGATGAGCCGTGGTTTATTATCGGCGACTTGAATGAAATTGTGGGTAACCATGAGAAGCAGGGGGGTAATCCAAGACCGGCGTCCTCCTTTCTCGATTTTAATAATATGATCAAACATTGTGGTCTTCTGGACTTTCCATCGGTCGGGAATACCTTCTCATGGAGAGGTCGAAGAGGTAAAAAGCTGATTCGGTGTAGGTTGGATAGAGCGCTTGCCAATGTGGAATGGCATAATAGGTTTCCGGCGTCTTTTGTCGAATATCTAGGGATGGTGGGATCAGACCATCGACCCATTGTGGCGACCCTGGAGGTAAAGCCACGAAAATATAGGTCTCATTTCCGTTTTGATAAACGGTGGATCGGTCAAGAAGGATTAATGGATACTATTAGTCGGGGTTGGGGAGGTATTCGGGATACGCGACCTGATACTTTTGTTGACAGGATCCGGAACTGTCGACATGAGTTGTCAACTTGGAGAAGGAATAATTTGCCTTATGGCAAGGACGAAATTAAGCTACTGCAAAAGGCATTAGAGGATGTCCAGAATGACGATAGTCGCACAACAGATGAGGTCTTAGATATTTCACGGAAGTTGCAGGAAGCCTATAAGGACGAGGAAATGTATTGGCAACAGAAAAGTAGGAATATGTGGCATCGGGCAGGGGATCAGAATACTTCTTTCTATCACGCCCTAACGAAACAGCGGAGAGTGCGTAATAGGATTGTGGGTCTCCATAATGATAACGGTGACTGGGTGGTGACAGATGAGGGTATTGAACAAGTTGCGGTGGATTATTTTACCGACATTTTTCGCTCTACGGACCCTTCAGATTTCGATGAATTTCTACGGGTAATTCCGGAGTCCATCACCGATCAGATGAATGAACGGCTATCAGCCCCAGCCACAGAGCACGAGATTAAGACTGCGTTATTCATGATGCACCCAGAAAAGGCCCCGGGACCGGATGGGATGACCGCTCTTTTCTTTCAACAATCTTGGGCTTTACTTAAACAAGATATTGTGAAACTGGTCAATGATTTCTTTACATCAGGGACCCTGGATACAAGGTTAAATCTTACAAATATTTGTTTGATTCCGAAGACTGAGCGGCCAAATAAGATGACAGAACTAAGGCCTATTAGTCTATGTAATGTGGGTTACAAAATAATATCAAAGGTTTTATGTCAGCGTTTGAAGGTTATACTCCCACGGCTCATTTCGGAAACGCAATCGGCATTTGTGCAGGGACGCTTAATATCTGATAATATTTTGATTGCTCAGGAGATGTTTCATGGATTACGAACAAATCCGTCATGTAAGAGTAAATTTCTGGCTATAAAAACAGATATGAGCAAGGCTTATGATCGGATCGAATGGGGGTTTATTGACAAGCTTCTTCACAAAATGGGATTCGCACCGCAATGGGTCTCAAGAATCATGGAGTGTATCACTTCGGTTCAGTACAGGGTACTTCTCAACGGTCAACCGAGGGGACTCATTAAGCCTCATAGGGGTCTTCGACAGGGAGATCCCCTTTCCCCTTACCTCTTTATATTATGTACGGAAGCTTTGATTGCGAATATCAAAGAGGCAGAGAGAGTAAAGTTGCTGACAGGTCTTAAGGTGGCACGCGGTAGTCCGCCCATTTCGCACTTACTATTCGCAGATGATAGTCTTTTCTTTTGTCGGGCAACTAAGGAAGAGTGTCAAGTTATTCTACATATCCTAATGGAGTATGAAACGGTTTCAGGACAAAAAATCAATTTTGACAAATCATCAATACAGTTCGGTCATTTAGTGGATGAAACTGCTAGAGAAGAGATCAAATTGATTCTCCGTATCTCAAAGCTCGGTGGGATGGGCTCATATTTAGGAATCCCGGAAAGTTTGGGAGGTGCGAAGACCAAAGTTTTTAGTTTTCTTCAAGATAGGATGTTATCCCGAGTAAATGGATGGACACCAAGATTATTGTCTAAAGGAGGCAAAGAAGTAATGATTAAATCAGTAGCTACAGCGCTGCCTACGCATATTATGTCCTGTTTTAGAATTCCGAAGAAGGTAACCTCTAAACTCATAAGTGCGGTGGCTCATTTCTGGTGGGGTTCTGGCGGGTCAAGAGGAATGCATTGGTTATCCTGGGAAAAACTATGTCGGGGAAAATTTGAAGGAGGATTGGGATTTCGTATGCTGGGGGAATTTAATACGGCGATGCTTGCGAAGCAGCTTTGGAGATTATTGGAAAACCCGCAATCTTTATTTGCACGGGTTTTCAAGGGAAGGTACTATCGACATTCGGATCCGTTGGATCCTATTAGATCATACTCCCCATCCTATGGGTGGCGGAGTATTGTCTCAGCTAGATCTCTGGTTAACAAAGGACTAATCAAAAGGGTTGGATCAGGGTCGTCTATCTCAGTATGGAATGACCCATGGATTCCATCTCACCGCCCGAGACCAGCACTACCAAAAACTACTATTCACTATCCGCAGCTTCTGGTACAACATCTGATTGATGAGAACTTTATGTCCTGGAAGGTTAATTTGATAAAGGAACTATTCTGCTCGGAGGATGCTGACATCATCCAGCGTATTCCCATTAGCAGAATTAAGCGACCAGATTCATATGGGTGGCATTTTACGACATCTGGGCGGTACACGGTTAAATCTGGTTATCAGACAGAATGGGCATCACGGGAGGCGACGCGAGGACCACCAATGTATGGGCCTGACATCAAGCCATTACAAGCCTATACATGGAAAGTGAGGTGTCCTCCCAAACTCCGCCATTTTATGTGGCAAGTGATTACGGGCTGCTTACCGGTATTAGGGAATCTTGCCAATCGTGGGATTAAATGTGATACGACTTGTTCACGATGTGGAATAGAGGTGGAGACGATGAACCACGCACTTTTTGAGTGTCCTCCAGCAGTACAAGTTTGGGCTTTATCTCAAGTGCCGTCAAATCCAATGACTTTCCCGGGGACGTCACTCTTCTCGAATATGGACTTTTTATTTTGGAGATTACCACATGATGATAGGGGATCCACCTATCCTTGGATATTATGGTATATATGGAAAGGCCGCAACGATAAGATTTTCAACAACATTGATAGGAATGCTAGAGAGGTAGTTGAATTGGCTGAATCGGAAGCTCATCTATGGACAGAGGCGCAGAATATAGAAACTCCACCCATTCAAGTGGGGATCCCACGAGGAAGGTATACTACAGACCACGTACAGGGTATTCAAGGGCGCTATTGTATGGTGGATGGCTCTTGGAAAGCAGGAGATGTTTACTCGGGACAAGGTTGGTTTACGGAATGTGGGGGGTCTGGAGTGATGATGGGTGCTCGGAATATCCGAGGTAGTCTATCCTCCTTACATGCGGAATTTGAGGCGCTCATTTGGGCAATGGATTGTATGAGTATTTTACAGTTCAGGGAAGTTACATTTGCGACAGATTGTTCTGAGTTGGTGAAGATAGTATCTGAACCATCACTTTGGCCGGCATTTTCCGTTCATCTAGACGAATTCCAGCGGTGCAGAGAGCTCTTTGACAGTTTGACGATCATTCAGGTCCCCCGTTCGATCAATACCAAGGCGGATATACTTGCAAAGAGTGCAAGATCATTTCCGTCGCGCATCATACATGTTGATAGTGACCCACCGACTTGGCTTGTCAAGTCGTTTTAGTTTTCTTTTTGTTTCTTGTNAAAAAAAAAAAAAAAAAAAAAGATCTAAAAAATATATAATTCAGTAGCATATGATCTAACAACAGTTTAAATTTCAACCAACATGGTACTATAATGCTGTCGGTTCAAATTATCTTTTCCCAATAACTTTTAAACTTATGTCATAATTCTTCGTATGACATCTGATAACTGGAGACATCGTCTCCCATGTCCTTAAATCTTAGAGACAAATCTCTCATGTC
>OVBB01001645.1:0-10775 GCA_900406415.1 Isatis lusitanica | reverse complement strand
ATCTCCATGTTCTTCGCCGAAAAAATCAAGAAAAGCGAGCAAGAACCCTTACTCAAATCGTGGACTCGACAAATTCTCTGAGCTTCTCTCGGAGCTCGACGAGAAGAGACAGAGCATCTACTCGAAGAAGCTCGATTCCGGTGGGCCGCCTCTAATCCGGTTCGTGTTCACAAGCTCCGGCGAGTGTGTCCCCGTCGTGATCAAATCATCTTACCTTCATAAACAGAAGAAGACCAAAGACGTTGCCGCTCCTGGTAAAGTCAAAGCGGTGGTCAACGAGTCGAAAACAGAGGAAACCAAGAAAACAGAGCCTGAAACAGAGGAGAAACAGAGCTGCGTTTTGAACGAGAATTTGAAGAAGATCACGAGACCGAACCGGTTCTTGCCCGTGACTGTGATCTTCGTTCTTGTTTTCTTGGTTTTCTTTGGAAGATCTGTTGCGATTATGTGTACTTGTATTGCTTGGTACTTGGTTCCAACGATCAAGGACCAGAGCGGAAACAGAAGATCTTACTCATACGCGATGAAGAAGAAAGACTTCGCTAGGAAATTGAGTATTGAAGACAGAGCATCGTTTAATCCAAGAACTGTTCGTCATCATTCTCCTCCCAAGTAGAATTTTCGTTTTCTGGCTGCTCGTGAAAAACCGCGTGACCGAGCAAAAAACTTATTTTTTTGTTTCCTTTTGTGGAAGTTCCTTTATTTATTTTCTTGTTACTTTTTTTTTTTGTTTCTTCTCTGTTTCGTTCAATAGTTGTTAATTTTGAAACAGCTGAATTAGCAGAAAATTGTGTATCTTTTTCTTTTATTTTCTTTTATTTTCTTTTTCTCTTAGGATTTTCATGTTTATAGGTGTAAATATGCAATCGGGAGATGTTGCAAACATCTTGATCAAACTAATAATATAAGAATATATCGAACTGATGGTAAGAAAACTGATGATAGATGTTGCAAAGTTTTTTTTTTTTTTGGGGTATGAATGTTAAAAAAAAAAGTAAGATAGTTATATAGGCGATTTTCTATAATCGAGTTTAGAATTCTAAATTTCTTTTTGACTTTGTGATTTTTGCTTAGTTTTGTTTTGGGGTTCTTGAACATGTTAAAGTTTTGGAAGATTTGTGAATATACCAGAACATGAGTGTTTGTTTTGTTATGAATATTGAATAACAATATGTGGTTAGGACTTAGGGGCACACAATAATATATGATTAATTAGGCAACTAATGAAGGCGTAATTTAATAGTTTGTGATCTTGAAGTAGATAGAGATCACCATAATTTATGGACAGCATACTTCTAAATTAATGGAAGCTAATATGATATACTGGCTAAAGTCTATATCAAATATATGATTCATTTCATTAATAATTATATTCGTTTCTAAGATAAATTTATATTATATGGTTTTTATGCCATGCGGCCCATGCGTATTAAGATACACATGAATTGGTATACTTTGGTTAATATACACACAACAATTAAAAACCAAATTTGTGTAGGAGTATGAATATGTAAAGGGTAGAAGAGTCAATACGAAATACCTAGTCTCCTTGTACTCTGTATATATACTGTATCTTTGTCATATAATGGTATACACAGCATTCTATAATATGGTATCAGAGCTGTAAGCGATACCTTCACTCAAAAATTTTTAGCCGCCATCTATTCTTCTCAGATCTATTCCAAATTTTTTCTTCGATCACAAACCTGATCAACATGTCTTCATCCTCATCTGAACCTGTTGTGATTTCTGATTCCCCACGCATTCTTCATGTCAATATGACAAATGTTACAAAACTCACGGCTACCAATTTTCTCATGTGGAGTCGACAGGTTCATGCTCTTTTCGATGGGTATGATCTCGCTGGTTACCTAGATGGTTCCATTGAAGTTCCTCCACCTACTCTCACCACCGATGGCGTTGTCTCTGTCAATCCTGCGTACACTGCGTGGAAGAGACAAGACAAACTAGTTTACAGTGCCTTGCTCGGTGCTATTACGATCTCCATTCAACCTCTCCTCTCCACCGCCACAAACGCTGCTGAAATCTGGAAGATTCTGTCCTCCACCTATGCCAAGCCAAGTCGAGGTCATATTCAACAGCTTCGACAACAAATCAAACAGTGGACCAAAGGTACAAAGTCAGTCAATGAGTACATTCAGGGATTGACCATGCGCTTTGATCAACTCGCTCTCTTGGGCAAAGCAATGGACATTGAAGATCAACTTGAATATGTTCTTGCGGGATTATCCGAAGATTACAAATCTGTGGCCGACCAAATCGAGGGTCGCGATTCCTCTCCATCTCTCACCGAGGTTCATGAGAAACTCCTCAATCATGAAGCCAAGCTTCAAGCGTCTCCGGTATCTTCTCCATTGCCTTCAGTTTCTGCAAATGTTGCAACCTCCCGTGCCCAACACAACACCAATCATCGCGGAAATCAGCGTTACAACAATCGCAACAATCAAACCTGGCAACAACAGCAAAACTTCCTTCCACGCAATGACCAACAAACTCCCCGAGGATATCAAGGTCGTTGTCAGATTTGTGGTGTCCACGGACACAGTGCAAAACGGTGCTCTCAGTTTCAGGTGTATGGTTCTCAACTCGGTGGCTCCTCCCGACCATCATTTCAGTCGCCAGCACCGTGGCAGCCTCGTGCCAATGTGGCAATGGCACAGCCGTATAATGCAAACAATTGGTTGTTGGATAGTGGTGCTACTCACCATCTCACATCTGATTTAAACAATCTCGCTATGCATCAACCGTACCTTGGTGGTGAGGAAGTGACTATTGCTGATGGCTCGGGTCTACCAATCTCGCACACTGGTTCAGCTTTTCTCCCTACTCCCTCACGCTCTCTTCCTATAAAAGATGTCCTCTATGTTCCAAACTTACATAAAAACCTGATATCTGTTTATCGTTTATGTAACCATAACCAAGTCTCTGTGGAATTTTTCCCTGCCCATTTTCAGGTGAAGGATCTCAGCACGGGGGCCCGATTGCTCCAAGGCAAAACCAAGAATGAGCTATACGAGTGGCCAGTTCGACCTTCATCTGTTCTCTCCTTTGCTGCATCACCAACTCCAAAAACAAGTCTCCAGTCATGGCATTCAAGGCTGGGGCATCCTTCTCCTCCAACTTTGAAAACACTTATCTCACGCTTTGATTTACCGCTTTCCTCTTCTTTTACCAAACAATTTCATTGTTCCGATTGTCTTCTCAATAAAACTCATAAGCTTCCTTTCTCTTCAAACACCATCACCTCAACCCAACCTTTTGAATATTTATACACGGATGTGTGGTCTTCTCCCTTGATCTCAATTGACAACTTCAAATACTATCTTGTCATTGTTGATCATTACACCCGATACACCTGGATGTACCCAATGAAGCAAAAATCACAAACCCGAGAGATCTTCATTGCCTTTAAAGCCTTGGTAGAGACACGTTTTCAGTCCAAGATTCGCACATTATACTCGGATAATGGTGGAGAATTTGTTGCGTTGCGAGGCTTCTTAGCTACACATGGGATCTCTCATCTCACAACTCCACCACACACCCCGGAACACAATGGGATTGCCGAGAGAAAACATCGTCATATTGTGGAAACAGGCCTCACTCTTTTAAGCCAAGCTGCAGTACCAAAGAGTTATTGGACTTATGCGTTTGCTACTGCAGTATTCCTCATCAACCGTCTCACAACTCCAGTCCTCGAAAACTTGTCTCCATATCACAAGCTTTTTGGTCAACCTCCTAATTACTTGAAGCTACGGGTTTTTGGATGTATGTGTTTCCCCTGGCTGCGACCGTACACAAATAATAAACTGGAGGATCGTTCTCTTCTCTGTGTTTTCCTCGGTTATTCATTGACACAGAGTGCCTACCTATGTCTGGATCGGAAAACGGGTCGAATTTACACATCCAGGCATGTCCAGTTCGTCGAAACACAGTTCCCGTTTGCAGACAAAGAGACAGCCGCCTCTGTTTCTTCTTCGGAATCTCTCCCGGTTTATGCTCCTCCTCCGCTCTCCGTTCCAGTTCATCGACTGCCACTCGTATCAGCGTCGCCGGAATTGCCCCCGAGCTCGGATCCTCCACAACAATCACCGGTATCTCGTTCTTCTGCTCAGACCTCGTCGAATGCAGAAAACGATGATAGAGGTAATTCTTTATTGGGCCCAGGTAATAATTCCACAGGTACAAGCCCATCACCTTCTATACCTAACCAAACCCAACAATCAGTCCATACCGAAACCAATCCTTCTACTAACCCAATTTCTCCCATTCCTGAACCGAACCACTCTTCATCTGAACCAAACCACAATTCCCCTGAACCGAACCAACACTCTTCCACCAATACAGTTACGTCATCCTCCTCGTCAAATAACCCACCACCATCTCCGATCTTACACCCACCACCAATACCCGCACCTCCGGCTAACAACCACCCCATGACTACCCGTGCCAAAAATAACATAACAAAACCTAACCGCAAACTCACCCTACTGGCCACCGCCAATAAACCACTTCTTCCCACCACCGTGAACCAGGCGTTGCGAGATCCGCACTGGCGCCATGCCATGGGCGATGAGTACAATGCTCAACTTCGAAATCAAACTTTTAATTTGGTTCCTCCTCATCCAAATCAGAACGTTATTGCTACAAAGTGGATATTTACTCTAAAATATCGTTCTGATGGTTCTCTTGATAGGTACAAAGCGAGATTAGTGGCACGGGGTTTTAATCAACAACAAGGAATCGACTATTCAGAAACATTCAGTCCGGTGGTTAAGTCCTTGACGATACGTCTTGTTCTTCAGCTTGCTGTCAGCAACTCCTGGAGTATTAAGCAATTGGATGTGAATAATGCCTTTTTGCAAGGTACATTAACGGAAGAGGTTTATGTCTCTCAACCACCGGGTTTTGTTGACCAAGATCGGCCTCATTACGTTTGGCGTCTTAACAAGGCGCTGTATGGACTCAAACAGGCACCGAGGGCTTGGTATCAAGAATTGATGACATATCTTCTCTACATTGGTTTCACAAATTCGCTCGCTGATACTTCTGTGTTCATCTTGGTTCATGGGCGTCAGATTATCTACATACTAGTCTATGTTGATGATATTGTGGTCACGGGGAACAGTTCTCTTCTTATTACTCAAGTAATTGATGCTCTGGCTAGTCGGTTCTCACTGAAAGATCCTCAGGATTTGAGCTATTTTCTGGGCATTGAAGCTGTACGCTCCACTCAAGGGATACATTTGATGCAACGTAAGTATATCATTGATTTACTTACTCGAACTAATATGTTGGATGCTCGCCCTGTTACCACTCCTATGGCCCCACATCCTCGGTTAACACTTACCTCTGGCACCGCTATCAATGACGCAACCGAGTATCGAAAAGTCATTGGCAGCCTCCAGTATCTGGCCTTTACCCGCCCAGATTTCTCTTATGCGGTGAACCGTCTTTCTCAGTTCATGCATCGCCCTACTGATCTCCATTGGCAAGCTGCCAAACGAGTCCTCCGTTATCTCGCTGGTACCGCATCCCATGGAATTTTTCTCAAAGCCAATTCTCCGTTGACGCTCCACGCATTCTCGGATGCTGATTGGGCAGGCGATACCGACGACTTCGTCTCCACCAACGCACATCTTATTTATCTTGGCAACACTCCGATTGCCTGGTCGTCGAAGAAACAAACTAGTGTGGCTCGTTCATCCACGGAAGCGGAATACAGGGCCGTTGCAAATACCGCCTCAGAACTGACCTGGGTTTGTTCGCTACTTACAGAGCTTGGCATCAAGCTTCCAGCTGCTCCTGTAATCTACTGTGATAACGTAGGTGCGACTTATCTCTGTGCAAATCCAGTGTTCCATTCTCGCATGAAACATATTGCCTTAGACTACCATTTTGTTCGTGGGAAGATTCAATCTGGTGCTCTTCGGGTTACTCACGTCTCCACAAAGGACCAGTTGGCAGATGCTTTGACGAAACCGCTAACAAGAACACGTTTTCTTGAGCTCTACAACAAGATTGGAGTTCGTCAACTACCTCCATCTTGAGGGGGCATGTAGGAGTATGAATATGTAAAGGGTAGAAGAGTCAATACGAAATACCTAGTCTCCTTGTACTCTGTATATATACTGTATCTTTGTCATATAATGGTATACACAGCATTCTATAATAATTTGAACAATTGCTCCGTTAAGGTATCAGGTCATGAATAAAATATATACTTAACTATTCAGATAACAATTTTATTAAATAAATATGAATTTGAATACCTCATCAATCAAAATATTTTAAATTTACTGATTATACTTTGCAAGTTATAATGTACATGTAATAGACATTTTATCTAAATTGACTATTTAAAAAAAAAATAGAAAATATATTCAAACATCTAGTGGATATATATATATTTCAAAATTTCTCCCCTTCTCTTAATTCATATTTATATTTGATTTAAAGAAAATAAACAGAGTTAACCATAATTAAATTTAATTATCTAGTTCTGATAGTTTTGTTAGTATGTGTTATTTCAGGATATTTTTGTACTTATGGTGCAGTTCGTATTGTTATCTAGATTAAAAAGCTTTTAACCTAGCATAACATCTACGTACATTGATAAAATTTCTTAAATGGGTTCTAATGTAAATAATATTAATATTTTCACATAAACCAACTATTTAATTATGTTATAATGTTTAAATTTAAATTAGATTACTAAAAATGTGTCAGTAAAGATTTTAATAAGGTATCTCGAATTAGTTCTCTCTTAATTTGTTTATTTGTTTTGTATTTTTATTGTTTAATGGCAAAAAAAGAAAGAGAGACGGTGAGTTTTTTTTTTTTTTTTATATAGTTAAAGGGGTCTGTGACGTCTGTCGCAATTTTTTTTATATAGTTAAAGGGGTCTGTGACGTCTGTCGCAGACAGATTGTAGACATCAATCTTGGAATTTTTATAGGTTAGAGCATGATCAAAGGAGAAACTTATATAAGAATCTTAAATATTTTTTTATTATAAATGTTATGTTAAGAATCCTAAAATAAAACTTCTCTTTTATGATTTCCAATCGAGAATTGTAGTAAGGTTCTTAAAAAAAAAAAAAGAATAGTAAGCAATGGGTGTCTCATAGAAACCTGGAAGCCATAGTTGTGAAATGTATCAAGGTCATGATCATCACTGTTACATCCAGTTTTAGCATAAATGGATAAGAGAACAAACAAGAAGAAAAACTAATTCAACAGACAAAGAACACAAGATGTCTTCTACTTGGATCCAATTCACTCAATTTCAAAATTTTCACATCAAACTAGAGAATCAACAAAGCATCACACACTCAGAACAGAAAAACCCAAAGTGTATAATCAAGATTTCCACATCGAACAAGAGAATCAACAAAATTTCCATGGCACTCTATCCAATGCTTTCGGTGTATAATCGAAGCGGGGATCGAAATCTCTCCTTCCACCACCATTTGCATAATCTTCATCTCCGGGAAGCTGAGCATACTGTACATTTCTCCTGGACGCCATTCCTAACCAGAAAAACCCTTCCGAGACCTTCATTATCACAACACATAATCATCATTAAGCATTCAACACATAACACCAAGTTTCCTTTGATCAGTATGGTATGTAGCGCATTGGCCGTCTGAACCTGGGGAACTCTCCTGCACAAACCATTAACCATTAGAAAATGAAACACTAAATCAAACAAAACAAGCACGTCCCATAAGTATTTGTAAATGCTTAACAACACAAACAGTGAGCGAACAACCTTTAGATACCAGATCATTACAAAGATGAATTATGGATCTTTGATGCTAATAAAGCTTTCAGAAGCAGCAAAGAACAAACAAAAATCCAAAACTGCAACTTGACCTTTGACGAAACAAAGACAGAATAGAAATTAATTCACCACATAGGCCAATTAATAGGAAGCACGAATTGAAGCTTTGCACATCTATCTCCGGAGAAATTTAAATTCATCCCGTCCAAAGATCGACTCCTGCACACTCTCGATTTCACAACTTTTTATTTCACTTTGTAAATCAGTGAACAGAGAGCAACCCAAAGTGAGCATACACATTGATGTGAAGGCATTTGAGAGTGTGAAAGACAAATCCGAAAACTAATTGAAGCCGAATTAGATTTAAGAAAAGATTGGTACAATGAAGCTGGAGAGGTGAGTATAGACACATCTCGTTCGTGGTCTGGAGAAGAGGCTGCCATGGATTCTCATCTCCTTCGTGGAAATCGCTTGAGAGAGATGGAAAGAGTAGAGAGAAGAGAGAGACCACATGTTTTTTTCCTCCAATCGACACATGTATATTAGAGACGTTTCTTCTGTATTCTTAAATATCCTTATTTAAGAAACGTTTCCACTTCTATTCCCATTTTTTCATTTAATTTAATTTATTTTTAAGTTAAGAAACTGGTTAAGAACCCACCTAAAATCTGGTTTGATCATGCTCTTACGGTCCTCTCAAGGAGTTTTGATGTTACAAGTCGTTTAATCTACTCATCATTTTGTCCGGTTCAAATGACTTTTTTAAGAACTCTTATGGTTTATTTATCGCTTTTATCTAATCAATGAGAAATATGAATCATTGGTTATGGACATGGTTGTGATTCTAGAAGTTTTGCCATTAGAAATTTTGTTTCTTTATAACGATTTATTCTTTTAGCGATTGTGGAACTCATATCTGCAACCGAAACTAGTCAAAAGCTTAAGCTGGATGTAACCAAAAAACGTTTCTTCCCTCTCAAAGTTGTTTCAAACGCAATACATTTCCGAAACTACAAATTCAAATCCAGTTCCAGTTACGGTGTGATGTATCTTTACCATAAAATAAAAGATGATGATTCGGAATAAGAACAGAAAACAGATATTTAGAAATTGTCAAAAAGATAACCTAAAATACAAATCCACTGTCATGAACCTCTTCGGAAGTAAGAAGACCTCATCTTAGTGTTTTACTCCTGCCAATAAACAGATTTAGGACATCATAATCATCTTTGACTGGATTCAGAATTTTATAGTATATGATCATAAATCATACATACCCTGAATCTCTTTCGGCGTAAATCATCCGTATTGTATCCAATAGCCTCGTTTCTGTATCCATCATCTCTGTGATCCGTTGCCCTCCTCGAGTTCCGGAAGAACCCAATCTTGTCCCATGTTAGTTCATAGTCTGCCTTTAGCCGAGTACCTTCCTGCTCAGATGACAAAAAAAAGAAAAAAAAAGAACAGAACAGGATACATCAGTCCTCTTCCAATGCCTACATATTCCCTAATTCTTTCCCCGTAAACAATCAAACAAAACTCCATCTACTTACTTTCAAACAAATGCTACTGAAAAAGATATAGTCTATTGTATAGCAGCAACAAGATCTTTAGAAGACACAGCAGCAAAATCTAGTTTTGTATACAAGCTAGTTCAGGAATCAACAGAAGCATCCAACAAAAAACATTTTTGTGAATGGATAAAACTCGTGTCCTACCTAAGAAGCTTACGCAATAGTAGAGCAGAGAAAGCTACACTATTCCACAATCTCCCATTTTCTCCAAAAATTACAATGCTTCTTTGCAGTATAGATATTTTACCTTTTGCATTGAGCGACCACAGAAAGCCTTCATGGCATTCACAAAATCGTTGTACTTCTCGAACTGAACAACAATCTTACAGTAGAGTCCTGATACGAGGACTTCACTGTACTCATCTGCGTCCTTACCTAGATTATCGTCCTCAGCAACATTAAAATTCCTATAGAAGATGAGTTAAACCAGCACAACATGGATATACTGAATAACGGTATTACTTATCATTGGTAAACAGAACAAATGAGATCATCTGATCAGACGAATCGAAGATTTAAGCGCACAAGGTACATGAAGTTCAATACATCCACCGATTGCAATTTAGCTAAGAAATATCACACAAAATGTCATCTCTATGTGCAAATGTAGAAGCATTAAACCAACCGAAAGCAGCACAAAATTAATGAAATTTGTAATAAGCGAGCCACAAATCAATCTCAACACCCATAGTGTCACATTCTTGAAGCAAACTTATGATTTTTTTCTTTCTCTCAGATAGAAAGTTACCATTAAAGAAACGCATAATTACAATACCTTAATCAAATTGGCCATACAAGATGACTAATCTTACCTTAGAGCTCAAGTGAGGTGAAAGCTAGTTCTCAGTTTCATATATCTCGCTCTGGATATTTCTAATTATACATTTTGCCACGGTAAAACTTAAGTCATACAATGATGCCCTCTATAAGAAAATGTCAGTTCTATCATCCTATGTGCAGACGTAGATGCGTGAAATCTACGGGAAGCACCACAAAACCAATTCGAATTGCAATGAGCAAACCATAGATCACTTTTCAACTCGAGCCACACTGTCACATTCACGAAGCAAATATGATAGAGAACAAAAATAATCAAATCGGACATGAAGTGGCGAAAGAATCTTACCTAATTTTCCCAAAGCTGGAGAAGATTGTATGCGCAACCAACATTGAAGGCTTCGATGAGACTCTTGGCTCTGCAAACCATCTTGATGGCACACCTCTGAGTATCATCGTATCAGCCTCTTTCCTTCCTTCCCTTGGATGTCCTGCAAAAAACCACAAATCCCCAACAAAAAAAATTAAAACACTTTGCAACAAAAAATCGTGAAAATCTTCAAAATCAAAGAAACCCAATTTTACCAAAAGCGTAAAACTCCTCCCAATCTTTCTTCAACC
>OVBB01001644.1:3473-13537 GCA_900406415.1 Isatis lusitanica | reverse complement strand
CTCGATCCGTCGCTTCCCGGCTTCGACGACTTGTACGGATCCGTAAAAGTTGAAGATGAGAAGAAAAACAATGCAAAAAAGTGGAATCAGAAAAGATGAACGCAAAATCATCTCCATTGTCGTCTTCTGTAATCATATAAGGAGGAGTTGAGGATGCAACGTCATTTCTAAATCAGTTGTTGCGTCACTGAACTCAAAATCAGAACAACGTGACTTTTACCGCTTTTTGGGGAGAAATAATTAACCTTCCATATTTGAATAAAAAAATGAAGGTTCGAGTAACAAATGAAGATGACGACTTTTTTTTTGTTTCGAGCGTGCCAAACTAAACCAGACGTGGCTCGTCGTCATTTGTGAAACTCGTAGACATACATCTAAGGGGTAGTTCCGTAATAGAAGCGAAAACCGAGGTGGTCTCGTAGACATGCATCTTCTGTGTTCCAACTGGTGCCGAGAGCGTGGGCCCCAACAATGAAAAAATTAAAAAAAAAGAGTAAAAAAGAAATCAGATTAATACCCCTCCAAAATTAAAAAAAAAAAGAAGAAAATCCGAAAAGAAAAAGGGAAGTAACCAGCTAGGGTTTGACTGCGAGAAACTTCTGATCGCGTGAATTTCTGAAGAGAGGAATCGATCATCGATTCCGTGGATTTCGTTTCCCTCCCTTTTTTTTTTATTATCGAAAAGCCCCCACAAAGGATCTGGTTTATACCGTTGCATCCCGCGACTTTCGTTTCTCCCTCCCCAAAAAACTCCGATGCAAATCTAGAGAGAGAGAGAGAGAGAGAGAGAAGGAGAGTGGCAAAGGAGTGAGTGTGTGGATTTGTAAATTTCCGTATTCGAACGTTTGTTGCTTCTTCCAAGGTCTTTTGCTTCTGTCCGATTGGACGGATTTTATTTGTTGTTTGTGGGTAGGGTTTTTTCAACTTTTGTCTTCTTCTTCATTCTTCTTCTTACTTCTCTTCTCTCTTTGATTTGGCTTTCATTGTTTTCGAGTCTTTAGTGACTGTCAGATTCTTCGCCGAATTGCATGCAATCTGGAGGCAGTGGCGGAGGGCCCGCCCGTAATCCGGGAATGGGTCCGGCTGGTCGGACCGCCTCCACGTCATCCGCTGCGTCTCCCTCTTCTTCTTCTTCATCTGTGCAACAGCAACAGCAGCAGCAGCAGCAGCTGGCGTCTAGGCAGGTAAAGGATTACGAAATTCTACTGAAATTTATACAGTCTGTGGGAATTGGGGATTTGGTTCGTTTGGAGGAGTAAAATGCTCGTTGCATTTGTGGGTTTTTTTTGTCTGTCAAACTTGCTGNTTTTTTTGTCTGATTATTCAATTTTAGTGAGGCTTCTCGATTCTGTGGAAAAGGAAACTCGCCAATNCCGCCTCCACGTCATCCGCTGCGTCTCCCTCTTCTTCTTCTTCATCTGTGCAGCAGCAGCAGCAGCAGCAGCTGGCGTCTAGGCAGGTAAAGGGTTACGAATTTCTACTGAAAGTTATAAAGTCTGTGGGAATTGGGGATTTGGTTCGTTTGGAGGAGTAAAATGCTCGTTGCATTTGTGGGGTTTTTTTGTCTGATTATTCAATTTTAGTGAGGCTTCTCGATTCTGTGGAAAAGGAAACTCGCCAATTTCGTTTAACTGTTAGTTATGTTAAGTATCTGTCTTCCCTAATTGTTAGAGTGACTGTTATTATTTATGTACAAACGAGTAGCTCCTCTGAATCGTCGATTATGGTTGCTACTGACACTTATCATGCNTTTCGTTTAACTGTTAGTTATGTTAAGTATCTGTCTTCCCTAATTGTTAGAGCGACTGTATTATTTATGTACAAACGAGTAGCTAATCGTGGATTATGGTTGCTACTGACACTTATCATGCCTCTAATATGGCAGCAACAGCAGCAGCACCAGCTGAGAAACTCAGAGGCAAATGATGCCATGTTTGCGTATCATGCTGGTGGGGTTCAGGGAATGATGGGAGGTGCCAACTTTGGTTCTTCGCCTGGCTCTATGCAGCAGCCTAGGAAATTCTTTGACTCTCCTCAACAACAGGGTCCTTCACAAGAGGGCCAGCAAAGCTTTAACCCAATGCAGCAAGCGTATATGCAGTTTGCTTTTCAAGCACAGCAACAGAAAGCACAGCAGCAAGCTAGAATGGGAATGCTGGGCTCACCAAATGTGGCAAAGGATCAAGATGCACGGATGGGTATGTTGAATATGCAAGACATGATGCCCATGCAGGCATCTAATCAGGGCCAGGCCTCTTCGTCTACGCCGTCGGCTGAACAGTTTGCTCGCGGTGAAAGGCACATGGAATCAGGTCCTCAACAAAGGAACGAAACAAAACCTCATCCTCAGCAAGTTGGAACGGGACAACTAATGCCTGGGAATATGATAAGGCCAATGCAGGCACTACAGCATCCGCAGGGTGTCAATAACATGGGAACCAACCAACAAGCATTCGCACAGCAGTGGCAGGCCATGCAGGCATGGGCGCGTGAGCGTAATATCGATCTCTCACATCCTGCCAACGCCAGCCAAATGGCGCACATACTCCAGGCAAGAATGGCTGCCCAACAGAAAGCTATCGAAGGCAATGTGGCTTCACAGTCACCATCTATTCCGATCTCTAGCCAACCGGCTACATCTTCAGCTGCTCCAGGTGAGAATTCACCTCGTACCAACTCTGCTAGTGATATCTCTGGGCAGTCAGGATCAGCGAAGGCAAGACATGCAATATCTACCAGCTCGTTTGCCTCGACTTCCAGTCCCAGGATGGTCAACCCTGCTGCGAATCCCTTCTCCGCCCAAGGGAGAGATAATCCAATGTATTCTCGTCATTTAGTTCAGCCTACAAATGGGATGCCCGCAGGAAATTCCCTGCAGACGTCTGCAAGCGAGACAGATCAGAATGCGTCTGCAAAAATAAATGTAGGTTCTGCTGAACATTTGCAGATGCAACAGCCTAGGCAGCTGAATGCACCGACTCCAAATTTAGCAGCGCCATCTGATGCTGGTCCACTCAGTAACTCTTCCCTTCAGAGTGGACAGGGGACCCAACAAGCACAACAGCGATCAGGATTTACTAAACAACAACTCCATGTTCTGAAAGCCCAGATACTGGCATTTAGGCGTTTGAAGGTTTTTTAGCTCTGTCTTTTTCCTTTTGTATTATTTATTTTCTTATGTTTATGTTGCTGGCGATGTATCACTGCCCTCATGTAACCTTTCTGCAAATCACGTTGATTGATTTTTTTCCTATTGCATTTTACTTGACAGAAAGGAGAAGGTACTTTGCCTCATGAGCTTCTTCAAGCTATTGCTCCACCACCGCTTGAACTGCAGACGCAGAGGCAAATTTCTCCTGTGAGAGTACAAGTTCAGGATAGATCTTCAGAAAAACCTGTAGAAGACCAAGCCAGGTCGCTGGAGTCTGGCAAAGAGTCTCAGGCTGGTGCTTCTTCAAATGGACAGATTTTTTCTAAAGTGGAAGATAATGTTGGAGATACAGAAGTACCTTTGGCGACGAACCACAGCCAATTATTTCAAAACTTAGGAAAAGAAGCTGGTACTACTGAAGCGGCTACGAAAGAGGAGCAACAAACTGATGTATTCCCTGTGAAGTCGGACCAAGGAGCAGATGCTAGTACTCAAAAGACTCCTAGAAGTGATTCTAATGCTGATAAGGGAAAAGCTGTTGTATCTGATGGAGGCCCTTCTAACGTTCAGCCACAAGCAAACTCTCCCCAGCAGCCTAAGGATACAGCCCCTGCCAGGAAATATCATGGACCGTTGTTTGATTTTCCCTTTTTCACTCGAAAACATGACTCTTATGGGTCTGCAACACCCAATGCCAATAACAATCTCACACTAGCATATGATCTTAAAGATCTGTTTTGTGAAGAAGGTGCAGAGATGTTTAATAAGAAGAGAACAGACAGTTTGAAGAAGATAAATGGTCTACTAGCCAAAAATTTGGAAAGGAAAAGGATTAGGCCTGATCTTGTTTTGCGGCTTCAAATTGAAGAGAAAAAGCTAAGGCTATCGGATCTTCAGTCTCGTGTCAGAGATGAAGTGGATCGACAACAACAGGAGATAATGTCCATGCCTGATAGGCCGTACCGTAAATTTGTGAGGTTGTGCGAACGACAACGCCTTGAAATGAATAGACAGGTACTGGCCAACCAGAAAGCTGTTAGAGAGAAGCAGCTGAAAACCATCTTTCAGTGGCGTAAGAAACTTCTTGAGGCTCACTGGGCTATACGTGATGCACGCACTACTCGTAACAGGGGAGTGGCCAAATATCATGAAAAGATGCTGAGGGAGTTCTCGAAGAGAAAAGATGATGGGCGGAACAAAAGGATGGAGGCTTTGAAAAATAATGATGTAGAAAGGTATAGGGAGATGTTGCTGGAACAGCAAACAAATATACCCGGTGATGCTGCTGAAAGATATGCTGTTCTCTCTTCATTTTTGACCCAAACCGAAGATTATCTCCATAAACTTGGAGGTAAGATTACTGCCACAAAGAATCAACAGGAAGTGGAGGAGGCAGCGAATGCTGCAGCAGTTGCAGCGAGATTGCAGGTATGCATACTAATTTCTCTACTCCGCCTCGACATTTCCATTACTCTTCAGATTTCAGCTTAAATGTCGACTTTGCATCTCTCAGAAAAGAGAACTCTTCTTTTTCAAAGTTATAGTGGATAGCAGCTTATCCGTTTCCGCTCTTGATGCAGGGCCTGTCAGAAGAAGAGGTCAGGGCAGCAGCTACTTGTGCTCGAGAAGAAGTTGCAATCAGAAATAGATTTATGGAAATGAATGCGCCAAAAGATAATTCATCTGTCAACAAGTAAGTCATTACTCAACCAAAATAGTTTAGAGGGGGAAATAGCGAAGTACTAGTTATTACTCATAATTTTCATCAGTCAATGCAACTGACTGCTTAAAGTATATGGGCTTATCTGTAAAATACCGACACTCAGACTGTATACAACGTACAGTTAGAAATAGTCTCCCTGTTTCTGCCTTCAGCTTTTTCTTTACCCGTTTTTTATGCCTTACGTTAGGTATTATACTCTGGCTCATGCTGTGAATGAAGTGGTTGTGAGACAACCCTCGATGCTTCAAGCTGGAACTTTGCGTGATTACCAGCTGGTACCTCCCTCATCCTGGCTCTATGTCTTTGTATTGTGAATTTCTCTCTCTGTTGTGCTGGTTTCTAAGGTATTCCTCTCTGTGCCGTTCAGGTTGGATTGCAATGGATGCTCTCGTTGTATAATAACAAATTAAATGGGATCTTGGCTGATGAGATGGGTCTTGGAAAAACTGTGCAGGTTAAGTCTGCTCTCAGTTTTCAGGGATTCCCTGGATTTACTGTACTTGTGCCTTTGGCGAGCAATAAAGCATTATATTATCTCGGCATTATATGCTGATTGTTTTCGGTCTCCGCTGTGCAGGTAATGGCACTGATTGCTTACCTTATGGAGTTTAAGGGGAATTATGGACCACATCTCATCATCGTTCCCAATGCTGTTCTGGTGAACTGGAAGGTTTGTATTTTCTGTTAGAAATCTCCTAGAGTTTTTCACAGACACCATGCACCAGCTTAGAACCAATGGCTTATTCGAGACCCCAAGTCTCTAAACTCAGAACTACTCAACTCACTTCCCAATAACGCACAAGTTTCTTTTATCCTTAGTTTATGCGTAACATTGACTCTAGCTAGCTGTTGGTTGTGCTGACACAGCCATTTTCAGTTGATGAACTCTTCTGTGTTCCTTAGAATACTTGTCAGCTTTTGCTATCTTTTGTCGACTTCTATCTTATAATATATACACGATTAACGGTTTTTTCTTTTGCAGAGTGAACTCCATACTTGGCTGCCATCTGTTTCATGCATATATTATGTTGGAACAAAGGACCAACGTTCAAAATTGTTCTCTCAGGTACATTTTTGAAAAAGCTGCATTTGCTCCAGATTTTGTTTTGAAAATGTTGATTGATACATCCCCGGTTCTCCTTAACACAGGAGGTTTGCGCCATGAAGTTCAATGTCCTCGTTACGACTTATGAGTTCATTATGTATGATCGATCAAAACTCTCAAAAGTTGACTGGAAATATATTATAATTGATGAAGCACAACGGATGAAGGACAGAGAATCTGTTTTGGCTCGAGATCTTGACAGATATCGCTGCCAGAGGAGATTACTTCTCACTGGGACCCCTTTACAGGTTGGTAATAGTATAGCTACTTGGGGAAATCTTAGGGACACCTAACAACTGGAAACCAAGATTCTTCGAGCTGTTCTTTTTATGTTGAGTGTGAAATAGATGATTCTTATTCTGCTTCTATTTAATCTTGCAGAACGATCTGAAAGAGCTTTGGTCACTATTGAATCTCCTCCTTCCTGATGTCTTTGACAATCGAAAAGCATTTCACGATTGGTTCGCGCAACCCTTTCAAAGAGATGGTCCTGCGCATAATATAGAGGACGACTGGCTGGAGACTGAGAAAAAGGTTATAGTCATTCACAGGCTTCATCAAATTTTAGAGCCGTTCATGCTGAGACGTCGTGTTGAGGATGTGGAAGGTTCTCTTCCTCCTAAGGTAGGATTTGTCGTATATCGCTGCCATTATTTTTCGTCTGGATGGTTCTTCTGATAATGCTTTCGGTTGCAGGTTTCCGTAGTTTTAAGATGTAGAATGTCTGCTATTCAAAGTGCCGTTTATGATTGGATTAAAGCTACTGGAACTCTAAGAGTTGATCCCGACGATGAAAAACTTAGGGCTCAGAAGAATCCGATCTACCAGGCCAAGATATATAGAACTTTGAATAATAGGTGCATGGAGTTGAGGAAAGCATGCAATCATCCTTTGCTCAATTATCCATATTTCAATGATCTTTCCAAAGATTTTCTCGTAAGGTCATGTGGAAAATTGTGGATTCTGGATAGAATTCTTATAAAGCTACAGAGGACAGGCCATCGTGTATTGCTCTTCAGTACAATGACTAAACTCCTTGATATCTTGGAGGAGTATTTGCAATGGAGGAGGCTTGTTTACAGAAGAATAGATGGGACTACCAGCTTAGAAGATCGGGAATCAGCTATTGTGGATTTCAATGATCCTGATACTGATTGCTTTATTTTCCTGCTTAGTATACGTGCAGCTGGAAGGGGTCTCAATCTTCAGACTGCTGATACAGTTGTGATATATGATCCGGATCCAAACCCCAAGAATGAGGAACAAGCAGTCGCCAGAGCCCATCGTATTGGGCAGACAAGGGAAGTAAAAGTGATTTATATGGAGGCAGTTGTTGAAAAATTTTCCAGCCATCAGAAGGAGGACGAGCTTAGAAGTGGTGGCTCGCTAGACCTAGAAGATGACTTGGCTGGGAAGGACCGGTATATAGGATCGATAGAGGGTCTCATAAGGAATAATATTCAACAGTACAAGATCGACATGGCTGATGAAGTCATTAATGCTGGGCGTTTTGACCAAAGGACGACTCATGAAGAGCGGCGAATGACATTGGAGACTTTATTGCATGATGAAGAGAGATATCAAGAAACCGTCCATGATGTACCTTCTCTCCATGAGGTGAACAGGATGATTGCCAGAAGCGAGGAGGAAGTTGAGTTATTTGATCAGATGGATGAAGAATTTGACTGGACCGAGGAGATGACTTGTCATGAGCAGGTGCCTAAGTGGCTTCGAGCTAGTACCAGAGAGGTGAATTCTGCCGTTGCTGATTTGTCAAAGAAACCGTCAAAGAACATGTTGTCAAGCAGCAATCTGATCGTGCAAACTGGTGGGCCAGGAGGTGAGAGAAAAAGGGGGCGGCCCAAGAGCAAAAAGATTAACTACAAGGAAATTGAAGATGACAATGGAGGATACTCCGAGGAAAGCTCTGAGGAAAGGAACATTGATTCTGGAAATGAAGAAGAGGGAGACATTCGACAGTTTGATGATGATGAACTAACTGGTGCTCTTGTTGATCACCAAACCAACAAGGGAGAATCGGATGGAGAGAACCCCGTCTCCGGTTATGATTATCCTCCGCGGTCTGGTAGCTATAAAAAAATCCCTCCACGGGATGATGCCGGTTCTTCAGGATCTTCGCCAGAAAGTCATAGATCGAAAGAGATGGCGTCTCCTGTTTCTTCACAAAAGTTTGGCTCTTTGTCTGCATTGGACACTAGGCCAGGTTCTGTCTCAAAAAGACTGGTAGGCACCTGATTTTGTTTTGCAGGTCTCTCTTCTTCTTTGTCGTATGTGTAATTGTATTTGTAATCATGTTGAACAGGTGGATGACCTAGAAGAGGGTGAAATAGCAGCATCGGGGGATTCTCACATAGATCTCCAACGTTCAGGAAGTTGGGCCCATGACCGTGACGAAGGGGAAGAAGAACAGGTTTTGCAACCTACAATAAAACGGAAACGGAGTATTCGTCTAAGACCCCGTCAAACAGCAGAAAGAATAGACGGTAGTGATATGCCTGCAGCTCAACCATTGCAAGTCGATCGTAGCTATCGATCAAAGTTGAGGACAGTTGTTGACTCACATGGTTCAAGACAAGATCAGAGTGATTCATCCTCGAGACTTAGGAGTTTACCTGCAAAGAAGGTAGCTAATACTTCCAAGCTGCATGTATCATCACCAAAATCTGGCAGATTGAATGCCACACAGCTTTCTGTGGAGGAGAACGCTGAAGCTTCCAGAGAAACATGGGATGGAACTAGTCCTATCGGCTCTTCAAATGCAGGTGCAAGAATGTCCCACATCATACAGAGACGGGTATGTTCTGTCGAGTGGAATAGATTTCATTGCACTTTTATATTGTCGATGCGTCGGTTCATCAATTTGTTGGGTTGATCTGAACTTACCCGTTGCTTGACTGTGCAGTGCAAAAACGTCATTAGCAAACTCCAAAGGAGAATCGACAAGGAGGGTCAGCAGATTGTGCCTATGCTGACAAATTTGTGGAAGAGAATACAGAATGGTTATGCAGCTGGAGGTGTAAATAATCTTCTGGAACTACGAGAGATAGATCAGCGGGTAGAGAGGCTAGAGTATGTAGGAGTTATGGAACTCGCATCTGACGTTCAGTATATGCTAAGGGGAGCAATGCAATTCTATGGATTCTCACACGAGGTTTGATTTTTGCATCTTAAATAAAAGTGAATTCTTTCGGTTTCGTGTGTTTTGATATAATCCAAAATCTTCCGCAGGTGAGATCTGAAGCAAGGAAGGTTCACAATCTGTTCTTTGATCTACTGAAAATGTCTTTTCCGGACACAGATTTCCGGGAAGCAAGGAATGCTCTTTCCTTCTCTGGCCCAACCCCAACTTTGGTAACTACGCCGTCCCCAAGAGGAGCAGCAGGTATTAGTCAGGGTAAGAGGCAAAAACCGGTAAATGAGGGGGAAGCGGAGCCAAGCTCTCCTCAGAGACCTCAACAGCGCGAGAACTCAAGGATCAGAGTACAGATACCTCAGAAAGAAACAAAGCTTGGAGGGACATCAAGCCACACGGATGAGTCTCCAATTTTAGCTCATCCAGGGGAACTAGTAATCTGCAAGAAGAAGAGGAAAGACAGAGAAAAGTCTGCTCCAAGAACCCGGACGGCTGGGTCCAGCAGCCCCGTCTCACCTCCAGCTATGATAGGTCGTGGTCTTAGAAGTCCTGTGTCTGGTAGCGTTACAAGGGAAACGAGGTTAGCTCAGCAGCAACGATGGCCAAACCAAGCCACGCATCCAAACAACAGTGGTGCGGCTGGTGATTCAGTTGGATGGGCTAATCCGGTGAAGAGGTTAAGGACGGATTCTGGTAAAAGAAGGCCGAGCCATTTATAGAGACAGATTAAGCCCTCTTTTGTCCTTAGTGCTCAGATGTGATTGCGTTGTGGCAATGGAAAGCAATCTAGCAGCGAGTCGTTGAAATAATTATCTAGGTCGTATGATTCCTTCTTTTGTATGTTGCTCTTTAGATCGTAATACCGGAAGATTTACAGTAACCTTCAGAAGAAAGTCCTTTTGTCTGCAGTATCCATCTTTAGATATATGTT
>OVBB01001643.1:0-13538 GCA_900406415.1 Isatis lusitanica | reverse complement strand
CCTAGTATGCACATATAAAAGGGTTTGAAATTTTGAAAAAATTGAATTAAAATGTTTTAGAAATGAAAATCAAGAGGAAAAGGGTGAAAAATGAGGTTACGAACCCAAATGATGAGTTTTAACAGGTTAAATTGCGGTGGGTAGAGCATTAAGAGCTTCAATTTGGTTGTTAATGGTGGTTGGAAGAATTGATGTCGATGGCATTTTCGTGAATAAGTGAGGAAGATGGGGATGTGTTTGTCTTTGCCATTTTCGAAATAAATCAAATAAAATCAAATTAAAATCAAAAGTAATGGCATTTTCGTGAATTTTCAGATCTGTTGAGGTTGGAGTGGAGACAAAGAGGCATTTGTTGGAGAGAGGAAAAAAGAGAGTTAGCTTTGCATTTGACTTCAATTTATGGGTCAATTCTGCAAAGCTCTCTTAAAATCTCGAAGAATATAGTAGTTCATCTGTCAAGATAATGAAATTTAAAATCCACAAAGGATGTCAAGTTGTTATTTGATAAAAAAGCTGAAATAAATGCATTGATGACTGTTTGTAAAATCAAGATAGTTGTATAGAAATTGAAGTTTGCGACTTATCATGCTTTCTGAAAAATATGATGCCAAAAATCGCATTTTTGGACTATGAGGATATATATGTCCTTCTTTTTGGAGGAAGGACAGCTGAACATGTCCTAAAATAATTTTTTATATACTTCTTTTACCAGTTTACATTGTGTATGAAAAAAACTTATAAATAGAAATAATGAAAACTTCTACTTTGGTATCTGTTCTCGAACTTTCTCCAAGAAATTTTGAATCTTTAACTTTGAACTTACTAAATTTAGTTGTGTAAGTTTCGACTTCTCACATAACACTTTAAACCTCTCAATATAAAAAAATGTTTCTCTCTTAACGTTTACATTTACAGGTTGATAACTAATAAGTAAAAGAAATTACAAAAATACATTTAAAAAAAATAAGATTTGGATACTATAATTACAAGAATATGTATAAGTTTGATACAATTAATATTCACTAATGACCTATCATAATATTGTTTCTATAAGATTATTGAACCAAAATTATCTCCATAAACTTTTGAGTTATTTACACAATAAGTGATTTTTTACCCACTTATCTTATAAGTTTACTTATTTCTTGACACTCACAGACTTTTGCACACGCTAACACTAAGCACATACCTTCGATTTTCCATTTTTACCTTCCACTGACTTTTGCACAGGTTAACTCCTAGTTTACCGTTTTCATTGTTACCATTTTCATTCTAGTTAGCTTCTAACTAATTAGTTACTAATCGTACTCTGACAGAATTTTATGAACCAAACTAATGAACTGATTCTAGTTTAAACTCAGCCACAGATCTACCAATTAATGCATCCTTATTGACGGCCAGGATTGAATTGGCAGATATTTGGGTATCTGATCCTACTTTTTTTTTTTTTGCAGTTTTTACTGCTTTTCCTGTCTAATTCGACGATTTGTTGCAGAAATACTCTGATACATCCGAGGTAAATTTACCTCCGTCACTGTATTACCACTGGATATCACTGTATTTTTCACCTTTAACGTCGTCCCTATTTTTCTTCTAACCGCACATTTTTGTCATCTGTGTAGCTACATAGACACTATCAGTAATGGCTGGCCATTGCTTGGTTATACCCAATGTTTAAAATTTTGCTAGGCGCGAGTCGGGCAGCCATGCCAGATCTAACAAATTATCAGAAAATCGGAGATTAATCAGAAATAATTCGGAAAGTAATTTTGTTAATGATTAAATATGTTTTACACATGCTTATCCATAAAACATCGACAATAGGAATTCTTATACAATATATTAATAGATATATCTTCTAAAACACATCTACTTCAAAATAGAAAAGTTGATTTTCTATATGAAAACTCTATTTTGATCCCTAAATTCACGGGACACACAATAAAAAGTCTTGATCTTAAGAATATACAAAAAATAGGTCTTCATCTTCGAAGATCAAGTAATCACCGTGGAGTTAAAAATGTGTTAGAAGTTATCTTGTATATAAAACCTGAAAACACAAGGGAGACATGTTAGAATATCAATCTGTCTTAAATACAAAATAGAGAGAAGAGAAAGACATACAAACTGTCAAACTTGTCAAATGATCATTCATCAAACACAAAAACGAGAGACGAACACAAACAAAAACGGTTAGGCTACGTAGTGCGTACTAAGTAAAAATGTTACCACAAGAAACAGCTAAAATAAACTAAATAAAAAAGACTCTAAATTCTTTGGAATAAGAAACTGGGAAACTGATGACACAGAGAGAAAGTAACGAACACGAAATGACATATAACCCAAGAAGAGAAGGATACGAAATGACTCATAAATCATTAAACAAAGATCCCAATGCAATTAAATAAACAAAACCAATTACACTGCATCTCATTTATGCATTCGAGCCTTTTATGTCAAAATTCAAAGTTTGCTTCCTTCGTTGGCAACTTTATACATTCATTATTTGAAACAGATGCAAGCCGTTTACGTAATTGATACCTTTCGATTTACTGACTGAAGTAACTAACATATTAGTACACACAACCAAACTCGATTACCGAAAAGAATAGAGAAGAAAAAAAAACATACAAGAGGATTGATTCTAAGTTTCTAACCTGGAATTCGCACATATGAAGAAGGACGAACTCGATTCTCTTTGAATTGGTTTCAAACTCTCGATTTCTCTTGTTTAGGAGGAATAATGTTTTGACATTAGGGTTAGAAATTGAAACAGAAAATCCCCAAATCCTGCAATTGTCGAAAGAAATAGTGAACTTGGTTGGAAAAGTCAACAAAACATTGGGTTTGAAGGGTTTCAAACTAATGGGCCAATAATTAAGCGAATTTTTAAGTGGCCCAACTCCGATTTTGTAAAATCTAGGCTGCTTTTTTTTTTTTTAACTCGGAAGATGAAGCGTTTTCTCGGTGCACCGCCTGGCTCTCCGATCAGGACCTTCTCGCCACGGTGAAGTGCTGCCTAGCGCCTAGCGGATGCTTAATCGTCTAGACGCCCGCGTTTTCGAACCTTGGTTATATCTGGAGAATGGCGCCACACTCAGATCAGAAAGTGGGAGTTCATTGTCGACACCAAGGAAATGTCCAGAGTTTGGCCCATTTGTGTCGGGATTACTCTGACCAAACTTAAAGAAGTTGTGTTGAAGGAGTTCTTCGGTGAAGAATATGCCTCCATTTCCGTCTCCTTAAGCTACTGGCCTCCAAACACAAAAGAACTTACCACTGGTCTAACCACATCTCATGTGCTTCTGACTAACGTTAGGGCTACGTCTGTGCAATCAAGAACAAGTTCCATTTCAAAAGACCCATTGCCAAAAGAGATTACTTTGTCGTCGAATGTTCCGACAAACGATGCGATTGGCGGATCCGTGCACGTGAGATTACAACCTGCGGCTACTATGGAATCAGCAAAGCCAAGCTTGACCATCCATGCAGCATTGAGACAAGAAGTGCTTACATGAAAACGCCACTTCCAGGGTAATTGCCGCTGTCTATAAATCCAAGTATGGAGATCCTTTATCTGGTCCTAAAGTCGGAGATCTCCAACAGCTGGTTTTAGAAGATCTTCAAATACCAGCTTCTTTTATGAAGTGTTATAAGGCAAAATAGAAGGCGATCGCTGATGTTAGAGGCCCCAACAAGGAGTCCTACTTGGACTATGAAAAGTATTTGTATCTTCTGAAAGTCACCAACCCGGGTACTGTTACACATCTCAAAACAGAGACTGATGACATTGGCATGACCAGATTTTTTTATGTCTTCCTTTCTTTTGGTGCCTCTATTCTGGGCTACAGGAAGCTAAGGCTAGTACTTGTCATAGATGGCAAACATCTTTCAGGGAAGTTCAAGGGGGTCCTCCTTACAACTAGTGGTCAAGACGCCAACTTCCAGGTCTTCCCCCTCGCCTTTACGGTTGTGGACAGTGAGAACTAGCCCTAGACATTCAGGTTTTCGGTTCGGTTCCTGTTATTTTGGTTCCTATAATTTAGGATCCAATATGTACTTATATTTTTTCGATTCGGTTCTGGTTCGGTTCCTGTCGGTTCCGGTTCGGTTTGGTTCTATAATTTGAGGAACCATAAATGAAACAGTCTTAGGAACTGAGATTGCTTGATGGATAATGGGTGGGTCGAAGGCTGGTCGTACAGCCCTTTTCTTCGGTCCGGGTAGAGATGAAAGATGAACGAAGTGGTTGGACGGATCCGATCTGCTGGCCGTACAGCTCTTTTAGATGGGATAGTGGGTGGTTGAACGAGTGATGGGTGGAGCGAAGTCGCCACAAAACCTTTTGAAAGAGGCTTTGATAAGACAGAGAATCCTCCTTTGCTAGAATCGCACTAACAAGAGAGAAAACAAGACAAGAGTTAGACTCTAAGAAAATTCGGTTTGTTTATTGATATGAGTTTTAAAAATACAAGGCTGTCAGGGGACTTTATATAGAGTCCAAACAGCTAGTGTCTTTAAGAGAGACTTTAATGTAGATTACAAAGTAAATGAAAAGCAAAATTAAAGGGATCTAATTTGGCTACATGCCTTATAAACTGAAAATTCAAACAAAACAATAAAAACAAATAAACACAAAATGGGTTAGTCAACAGTTTAAATTCAATGTAAAAATCAGACTTACCATGGCTTATGAATGAAATCGGTGGCATTGAATTGGCTTGAACTGGCTGAAATTGAGGGAAGAAAACCGGTTGATTTGTTGACTTGGTTTGAACCGCTAAGTGACCGAAATGCTGAACATAGTAAGTGCTTTAGTTCAAGATACTTTATGTGCATTTTGTGGTCCATCCTCATCTTCATGTTGATGGGGCTTGATGTGGCCGTTGGTTAGGCCTTGCCTTTTTTCGGTTGATTCTTGGAAGGAGCATGGGCCGGCTGAGTCTTTCTTCTTGGAAATACTCATTTGGTTCAGCTGGTCTGCTAAGTCTGCAACCTCGTTTCTTGGCCCGCACAAAGATTGTTCACGGCTTGGTCAAACTCATTTTGAAGAGCTCTTGTTCCGGAACGAGACATGGGCCGTGATCGCATTGTTGAAATTCTTGGAATGGGCCTTGTTGGTTCGTCCGGTTCCGGGTTGGTTCCGAGGCATACATCATCCTCTCCCCCTTGAGATGGTTCTGTCCTCAGAACTGATTCCCCTGCATCAAATGGAATTAAGTCAGAAACATTGAAAGTTGAAGAAATCTTAAACTCACCAGGCATGTCTAGTTTATAGGCATTATCGTTGATCTTCTTCAAGATTTGGAATGGTCCCATTCCCCTAGGTGATAGCTTGTGCTTCCTTTGCTGCGAAAATCTGTCTGCCCTCATGTGCACCCAAACTAATTCTCCGGGTTCAAAGTGTACTTCTTTCCGGTTCTAGTCCTTGTTGAGCTTGTACTTCTCGTTCTTCTTCTCCACATTTTGCTTGACCTTGGCGTACAACTTCTTTACTAGCTCAGACTTGGTTACTCCATCTTGGCTGATCTGATCATCAGGTGGTAAGGGAATTGGTGCCATGTTTAATGGTGTTTGTGGCCTGAATCCATACACAATCTCAAAAGGGCAAAGCTTAGTAGTAGTGTGTATAGTACGGTTATAAGCGAATTCTACTAAAGGCAAACAATCCAACCAATTTCTCAAGCTGTTATCGACAGTGGCTCTTAAAAGAGTGCCTAGAGTACGGTTGGTAACTTCGGTCTGCCCATCGGTTTGTGGATAGCAAGATGTTGAAAATAGGAGCTTGGTTCCGAGTTTTCTCCATAATGTCCTCCAAAAGTGGCTGAGGAACTTCGGGTCACGGTCCGAGATTATTGGCCGGAGAAGTCCGTGAAGCCTGACCACTTATTTAAAGAATAGATCCGCGGTTTGAGTGGCGTCGTTGGTTTTATTGCAAGCTATAAAATGGGTCATCTTGCTGAACCGGTCCACCACCACAAGTACTGAATCCTTGTTCCTGATCTTAGGCAGTCCTAAGACAAAATACATAGACAAATCCACCCAAGGCATGTCAGGAATAAGTAATGGAAGATAGAGATCATGAGGCTGTAACCTGGATTTTGCACTTAAGCAAGTAGTGCACTTAGCACAAAATCGTTCCAGATCTCTCCTTTGGTGTGGCCAGAAGAAATATTCCACCAGCATGCTCAAAGTCTTGTTCATTCCGAAATGTCCCATTAGGCCGCCACTGTGTGCCTCTCCAATGATGAGTTCATGTATTGAACTTTGAGGGATGCACAACCGTTTGTCCCTGAAAAGAAAACCGTCATGCAAATAAAAAGAACCAATTGCACCTCGGTTACATTGTTGGTAGACTTCTCCAAAGTCTGGATCCTCCTTGTATAGTTCCTTGAGATGCTCAAAACCCATTATCTTTGCCTCCATGTTTGAAATCAGCGCAAATCTCCTTGATAAAGCATCGCCGATTATGTTCTCTATTCCCTTCTTGTACTTGATCACATGGGGAAATGTCTCCACGAATTCAAGTCATCTTGCATGCCTCTTCTTCAATGTGGGTTGGCCCCTAAGATACTTGAGTGTTTCATGGTTGGTATGAATGACAAACTCCTTGTTGAGTAGATAGTGCTGCCATGTCTCCAATGACCTCACAAGCTCATAAAATTCCTTGTCATAAGTCGGATAGTTGAGAGTGGCTCCATGCAGCTTTTCACTGAAAAACGCCAGTTGCTTGCCTCCTTGAGTCAGCACTGCCCCAATTCCTGTACCAGAAGCATCACATTCAACTTCAAAGGTTTTGTCAAAGTTAGGTAAAACCAAAACCGGAGCACTGGTGAGGCTGTCCTTAAGCTTTTTGAAAGCTCCTTCTTGGCTCGGACCCCATGAGAATGCCACGTCCTTCTTGATCAACACGGTTAGAGGTACGGCTATGGTGCTGAAATCCTTCACAAAACGCCGGTAGAAACTGGCTAGTCCGTGAAAGCTCTGGGCATGCCTAATGGTAGGCGTGGGCTAGTCCTGTATGGCCTTGATATTTTCTTCATCAACCTTTAGACCCTGTGAACTAACAACAAAGCCTAAAAATACCAACTGATCAGTGCAGAAAACATATTTCTTGATATTAGCATAAAGCTGTTCCAATCGCAAAGTCTTAAGTACTTTTCAAGATGTGTCAAGTGATCCTCCAAGCAAGTACTATATACCAAAATATCATCAAAGTATACAACTACGAACTTACAGATGTAGTCCCTTAGAACATGGTTCATGAGCCGCATAAAAGTGCTGGGTGCATTGGTGAGTCCACACGGCATGACCAGTCATTCATACAAGCCTTGCTTGGTCTTGAATGCGATTTTCCACTTATCACCTTTCTTCATTCGGACCTGGTGATAACCACTTTTTAAATCAATTTTAGAAAAGATAGTGGCACCACTTAACTCATCCAGCATGTCATCAAGCCTCGGAATGGGATGCCGGTATTTGATGGTGATGTTGTTGATGGCTCGACAATCAACACACATCCTCCATGTGCCATCTTTCTTGGGCACTAAGATCACCGGAACTGCACATGGGCTGAGGCTCTCTCGTACATAGCCTTGTGCCATCAGGTCCTGCATTTGGCGTTCTAACTCCTTAGCTTCCTCCGGGTTTACTCGATAAGCTGGCCGGTTTGGTAATGGAACTCCGGGTACCAAATCGATCTGATGCTCTATCCCTCGGATATGAGGTAAACCAGGTGGGATCTCCTTAGGGAACACGTCCTTGAACTGGTCTAGAAGTTGGGACACTTCCTCCGGAAAGTTGTGCTCTTCGGTTCCTGAAAAATAACTTTCCTTGAAGATCATGAGTAGCAACTGCGTGTCGGAGTTGATAGACTTAACAAACTTACTAGGAGAAATGAAAAGGTTGGTTTTACTTAGCTTGGTTGCTTTGGCTCCCTTTTCCATGGCTTTCTGAAGTTCGAACACTTCTAGTGGCGTAAGAGGGGCTAGATTGTGCTTCTTGTTGTTGTGCACAAAGTTGTAGTAGTTGGTACGGCCGGCCATTGGGTAGAGTCTCCTTGTCAACCTGCCACGGTCTCCCCAAGAGGATATGGCCTGCCTGCATAGAAACAACATCGCAAAGATCCAGGTTCGCATATGTACCTATGCTGAATGGCACCATGAATTGTTCACCGATTTTGAGCTTTATTGTGTCATCGAGCCATTTGAGTCTGTATGGCCGTGGATGCTTAGTGGTCGTGAGACCTAACCTGTCAACAAAGTACTTGCTAGCCACATTAGTACATGAACCACCATCAATGATGAGGCTACATACCTTAGATTGCACGGTACATCTTGAATGGAAGATGTTTTCTCTTTGGATGGTCTCCGACTCATATAGTGCACTTAAGGATCTCCGGGTAACCAAGATCTCTCCAACATCTTGATAATCAGTCACTTCCTCTTCAGATTCCATGGGCTCATCCTCGAGTTCATCTTGAGACTCATATTCCCCATTCTCCCGAATGACCATAGCTCGTTGGTTCGGACAGTCTCGGGTATAATGACCCTTGCCTTTGCACTTGAAGCATGTAACATCTCTGGCTCGTGGGGGTCTGGGTTGAGCTGGATCCGGAACCATTGGCTTTGTTAGCCTCCAGAGCTGACTTCTTGTCCTTAGAATAAGACTCGGTTGATTTCCCTTTGTCCGAGTTGCGTGTGGTCGAAGGGGTCCAGTTGTTCTTGGACCGGTTGGTAGAGGCAGTCTTCCTCTTGATATATTGCTCGGCCTGAGTGGCCACGTGCAAGAGATCCTCTAGATCAGCATAGGTTTGGCGCTCCACCTTTCTTACAATACGGTCGTGAAGACCATCCAGGAATTGAGCCATCAAGGTCTCTTGAGACTTCTTACTTTTTAGCCGGTTCTTGAGTTTCTCAAACTCCTCAAAGTACTCTTCCACGGACTTAGTACCTTGTATAAGGCGTCTGAACCGTTTCTGAAGGTGTCGGTGGTAATACGCTGGTATGTACCGCTTCTGGAATAGGTAAGTCATATCTTCCCAATTGCTGATGGCGTGTAACCGTCTTCTCCTACGGTCTGCTATATCACGATCCCACCAAGTCAGGGCACTGTCAGTGAGTTGTGCTGCGGCTAGGGTCACCTTCCGTTGGGGTGAGTAGTTGCAATGCTCGAAGATGTACTCCATCATTCTTTCCCAATCAAGGTATGCATCTGGATCGACTTTTCCGGTAAATGTCGGTAAGGTGAGCTTAAGGCCTCTTCCCTTAAGCCCGAACTCATCATTGTCCTCGCGTCGGTTCCCGCGGTCCTGGTTCTGACCGTTCGGACGTCGGCCCTGTCGGTTGCCGTTGGCCGGCTGGTTGTTGTCGCGGCCGTGATCAGTTCCATGGCTGCTCTCGCTCGCGGAGCCCGTATCATCACGGTCTTGGGGTCACTGGTCCATTTGGTCCATGCGGTTTGTTAAACCTTGGATAAGGTTCATGATCTGGTTAAGCTGGTCCGAGACACTAATGTCCCCCATCGGTTAATACATGAAAAACCAAAATCACTAAGTGTAAGTTTGTGCTCAAGATAAGCAAAGAAGAGCAAGTACTTAAACCGAGAATGATTCAGTAATTCAAACCAATCGAATTTAAAATGGTTGACCAAGTTCTAATTACGGAAACAAATTCTGTCACAAATTCAAATGAATGCTCGGTTCTAACTATGGAATTGAGTAATGATAATTTTTATTTTTTTGACTAATGATCAAATGCCAAAATCAGTGGGGATTGATCAACCAAAAATTTGGATGCAATAAATTCAAACTAAATTCAAACAACTTCGAGATGAATTCAAACAAGCAAAACGGATCAAAGACCAAAAACAAAGCAAAAATTAAGATCAAAGCAAGATATGTGAAATTTGAAAGGAAAGGTAAGAAAGGCTTAGAAGTGGTGAAGGTAGGTCGGTTGGCCAAATGAATGGTGTATTCGATCTTTCCTTGACTTATCCTTGATACGTTTCACACCTGAAACAAACAATCAACACAAGATCAATGCTCTTTATATATATATATATATATGTGAATGCAAAAACGAAATGGAATGATTCAGATGAATGGTCCTATATATATATTTTTTTATAAGTTTAAGAATGAAACAAGAGAAACAAATGCAAACAAGTTCTTATGTTTTTTTTTTATATATGAAATGAAGAACAACTAAAAGAAAAACGAAAAACAAAAAGAACAAGGAAAGATAGGACCTGATTCAGGAGCTTTTAAGCTCTGATACCAGATGAAACAGCCTCAGGAACTGAGAATGCTTGATGGATGATGGGTGGGTTGAAGGTTGGCCATACAGCTCTTTCCTTCAGTTCGGGTAGAGATGAACGATGAACGAAGTGGTTGAACGGATCCGATCTGCTGGCCGTACAGCTCTTTCAGATGGGATGGTGGGTGGTTGAACAAGTGATGGGTGGAGCGAGGTCGCCACAAAACCTTGTGAAAGAGGCTTTGATAAGACAGAGAATCCTCCTTTGCTAAAATCGCACTAACAAGAGAGAAAACAAGACAAGAGTTAGACTCTAAGAAAATTCGGTTTGTTTATTGATATGAGTTTTAAAAATACAAGGTTGTGAGGGGACTTGATATAGAGTCCAAACAGCTAGTGCCTTCAAGGGACTTTAATGCAGATTACAAAGTAAATGAAAAGCAAATTTAAAGGGATCTAATTTGGCTACATGCCTTATAAACCGAAAATTCAAACAAAACAATAAAAAAAGATAAACACAAAATGGGTTAGTCAACAATTTAAATTCAATGTAAAAATCAGACTTACCATGGCTGATGAATGAAATCGGTGGCATTGAATTGGCTTGAACCGGCTGAAATTGAGGGAAGAAAACCGGTTGATTTGTTGACTTGGTTTGGACCGCTAAGTGACCGAAATGCTGAACATAGTAAGTGCTTTACTCTAAGGTACTTTATGTGCATTTTGTGGTCCGTCCTCATCTTCATATTGATTAGGCTTGATGTGACCGTTGGTTGGGCCTTGCCTTGTTTCGGTTGATTCTTGGAAGGAGCATGGGCCGGCTGAGTCTTTCTTCTTGGAAATACTCATTTGGTTCAGCTGGTCTGCTAAGTCCGCAACCTCGTGATCTTGGCCCGCCAAAAGATTTTTCACGGTTTGGTAAAACTCGTTTTGAAGAGCTTTTGTTCCGGAATGAGTCAGGAATGCTTGGAATGGGCCTTATTGGTTCATCCGGTTCCGGGTTGGTTCCGAGGCATACATCAATAAAGTACCCGAAATTTTCGGTTCTTATACGATTCCGGGTAATTTCTATACCTGAAATAACATTTGTACCCGAAATACTATTTTGTACCTGAAATCAAATAAAATTACCCGAAATAAAGTTTAAATACCCAAATTAATTCGAGTCCAACAACAAAAATTCAAAGAAAGCTACAATAAAAATTCAAAAACTAAAATGAAAACCATGTAATTCTTCAAGTTTGATGAATTTATATATTAATATGCTTATATAATTATATACTTTCGGTTCTTCGGTTCTTCATATCGGGTTTATGGTAGGAACCGGAACCGGAACCGGAACCGAACCATCCTCAACTCAGAATCCGATGAGTACTTTAGGTGGAACCGGAACCAGAACCGATGGAGATTTCTTTCGATGGAGATTTCTTTCTATGGAGATTTCTTTCTATGGTAGAAAAGAGGATGTAAAATCATTTCTGCAAATGATGACACTCTTTATGGAGATTTCTTTTTTATGGTTATTAAAGATTAAAAGATTGAATTGAGAATATATGAATTTGGAGTTGATTTACATGTTTCCTAAGAAGGTTTTGGCAAAAGTAGCACATAATTTTTCACCTAAAAGTTAAAAAAACTCTATGACAGCTTCAAGGTTTTTGACGACAACTAAATGTAGAACCAATTCGTCTATTTTTTGAAGGAGAAACGTCTGGGGACAAAAATGAGTGTTCATCCAAGCATGTATCCAAAGATGTTGTTATTGATTTTTATATGCAGATGAAATCTGTCAGACTTTTTAGGTTAGATAGACGGTGAAAACAACATAGGGATGACTAATGAGGTTACGACAATAACGGATAATCATAACAACAACGAAAAAATGACCAATTTGATTATTGTGATAACAATTACAGGTGATGAAGTGTAACACCCGTCTCATAGACATCTGAGAACGGCGTGTCACTAACCACATCACATAATTCAAATACTCTAATCCACAATGTCTCATAACTCAACTACCTCAAATGCTATATGTATAAAATAAAATACGAAGAAAACGTAAAATCCCAAAGAAGCACCGTATCGTCAAAGCATAAAATACTTGTCCGTCTCACCTGAAAAACTGAAAAGGGAAGAAAGAGGGGTGAGTAACATGGGAGTCATTCAGTGAGGTATATGATGCTAATTACAAAATATGCAATTTGATCATAGCACGCCAAACACGAAAAATAGACTAAACATGAACAGCCACAGTACCTAAAGTACCCAACAAACAGCCAATGTCCTATTACCGGGTCCAGTGACCGGCGGCACCCTCCTAACCGGAGGACAACTTATGAGATAGTGCCCAATCGCACCGCCTGTACCGGCGGCACCCTCCTAACCGGAGGACAACTTATGAGATAGTGCCCAATCGCACCGCCTGTAGACGGTTATCGAGCTCTAGGCACTGGACAACAGGTCGACTACGCTGTCCAGCACAATCTCAAACAACACACAACGCAAGCTCAGAAGTCACGTCTCTGTGCTCCCGCAACCCTAACGTTCCACATGATCGACTAATCCTAACTCTATCATATATAAAAGAACCAATTAACAATTTACTGCACAATCAATGAGTTGAATCATTTTTTATTCCTAAGTCCAATTTACAAACAAAACTACCTAGACTCGATCAAGAAAACGGAACACATTTAGTACCAAATTCCATCTATGGCGCTTTTTGACGAAAAATACAATATTCTGCGGAAAAGCCATCACCTTAGCCAAAACGATGATAACTGCGGTGTTCTGAATTCTGGATGCTCAAACGGATGTGGAATCTGAACTCACGGCGAAAAATCGAGTGAGAACGGCTTTCGAATGGTGAAAAATGGTTAACGGGTCAACTGGTGAAAGTCAACAGAAAAATCAACGGTCAACAGTCAAACCGGTCAAACCAGTCAACCGTCAAACCGGACCTAAACCGGACCCGACCGAATTTCTTAATCCAACTTAAATTGAACTAAACCAAAATTAATTAAATTAAATCGGAAGACTAACTAAACCAGAATTAATTAACTAAACCTAAAATCTAATAAACTAAACCGGTTCAATCTAANATTAATCAAACCTAAACGTAACTGCTCGAGATCGTGAACAGAGTTGATGTTGCGGCCGAGACTCACGTTCAAGAACAGAGCTTAGCAGGAGGCGGAGGCAGACGACAACGGAGCTATTGATGATGCTGATGCGGAGGAGATCATGGTGGAGACAAGATCGGAGAAGATGAGCAAACCG
>OVBB01001639.1:0-13547 GCA_900406415.1 Isatis lusitanica | reverse complement strand
CTATTCCAGTTGAAAGAAAAACAAAACTCCAATCGATTAGCAATTCTTGCAAATCATCATAACAACAGAAATGATATCTACTCTCACTTTAACACGCTGCAACTTCACTGCCCTTGAACTCTTTGGACTTGTAAAAAATGAAAAACAACAAAAACTCGTTCACTGGATCCTACAAAGGACCACCATTTGATACAACATAACGAACCAAAAATATCAAAGGAAAAGATCTGCTGAACCATCAAAACTACGATGCCCGCCCGAAATTCCCGCGCCCAATGAGCTCCTAATTCTACTTTCAAGATAAACTACAACCGACTCTGTACAGATAACTGGAGACGAAATAATTGTGTACCCCAGATCGAGAAAATAGGGTAAAGCAAAGGAGCTTACAGTGACAGGCGCATCGACTCTTTGAACATTACTCTCTTCAACGAGGATTTCCATGGCTTTGAGGCAAAGAGCCTTCACCTCCGACTCGCTCAATGGTTCGCAGCGCTTCAGCTGCTCTATCTGCCGGTCTAGGTCTGACATTTCAACTCCTTTCCTCTTCTTCCGATTTCTAATTCTAATCTTCAAGACTCCTCAAAACGATCCTTAGTCTGATGATTCAGAAGAAACCCAACCAAAATTTCTCGAAAGAAATAAAAAAATCTGCAACGAGCTCAGTTAGTTTCGTCCTCTTCCCGGGAGGAAGAGCTTTCTCTTCACTTCTCTCCGCAGGGATACAGCTTTCTTTCTCTCTCCTCCCCTAATGTTTTTTATTATATTCAAAACCGCCCCACTTCTTTTCAGATATTTACATTCCGCCTGAATGTTCTTAAAGGTAACATTCCAAACCAACTCCCTTCACGTAAACGGGCCTAGGCTGTGATTTGGGCCAATTTAAAAATTTACATGGCCCGGCCCGTGTAGAATGAAGCCACTTACACGCGCGCGCCACATGGAGTGATGATCGGGACTGTTGTTGATCGGCGGCGGCGACGATGGAGAGAAACGTGGAGAAGATGCTGAACAGAGTTTCGGTGGTGTTCATAAGCATCGGGACAGCGATCATGGTGATTATGATTCTCCAGACGCCGAAGACATGTATCCCACCAGAAGCTCCATCGAAATCCCATACGCATTTCCCGAGATCCACCTGCGATTCCTCGCCTCGCCAGCATCTTCCTCTCGCCAAGAAGAACGCTCGCATCTGGTCCTCTAGGGCTTGGAAGTCTCGTCTCTCCTCCTTCTCCTCTTACTTCTTCCGATTTCGCGATCTCGGACTCCTCCACAATCACACCAAAGCTCTCTGCCTCTCCGCCGGCGCCGGCCACGCTCCGATGGCTCTTTCCCGGATCGGATTGGCTGACGTCACCGCCGTAGAGCTGGTCGACTCGTTTCCTCTTGTCAGAAGAGCCGATCCTCATAACCTTCCCTTTTTCGACGGTGTTTTCGATTTTGCCTTCACGGCGCATCTCGCTGAAGCTCTGTTTCCGTGGAGATTCGTGGCGGAGATGGAGAGGACGGTGCGACGCGGCGGGTTTTGCGTGGTTGCGGTTGATTTATGCGGCGGAGACGATGTCAGGGACATTTCTAGGCTGTTCGCTAATTCGAAGCTCGTTGATGTTGCTAATGTAACCTTAGAAGGATCCAAAAGGACGAGTATACTATTCAAAGTTCAAGATTCTCCGACATGACTGTGTTTATGTTAGCTTGCATTGTATCTATTACGACTGTGTTGTCTTTATCTTGCCTTCTTCTCCTTTTTATTGCGTTTGATTTTAAAAATTGACTAAGACTCTGAGCTCAAGAGCCGCTTCAAGAAATCTCAAGGCCTTGCTTGGTTTATTCGCATCATGCAAGTGGACTTAAAAGGTTTGATTGATCGGAGAAGAAGCTGAATGAGTTGACAGAAAATAAGGAACAAGGAGACAATTCAAAGACAAAATTGAGTGATGCAGCTCATATTGTTCTGTTTCTTCCGTGTCAAGGGACAAACGCTCTGCTTTTGCAATCGGACACTAACTCATCTAACTTTGTTGGATGATGTTTTTATATTGAACAAAAAAAAGATCTATATACAGATCGTCTGTTTTCGTTTGGTTGAAAGTATATATGAACATTCTTAATCAACAATCAATAAAACATTTGTGATTATTGTATGTATGCTCGGATAGCGTAAGCCTGCTTGCTCTGTATCAGAAACTCTAAAGCTGCTGCTACATATTAGAATCTGAACTCAGGTTCCACGTCCATTGCCCACGTAAATTTTTCCAGAAGAGACTTGTTGAACATCTGTATAACGAGAAACGAGATTTCATTATAACTTTATTAACTAGACGACTCGCTGTTTCTTCTTTTTTCTTCTTTCTTACAAGTAAGATCATTAGTTTTACCTTTTCAATGGGTACTTCATGGCGTTTGCACCACGCGACCGTGATCCTAGGATCCATGTAATTGATTTTAGACGTGCCCAGGGCCACGGTTTTCAAACTCTCCTTTGTTTGCATGTCTCGTTCCATCTTCTCGATCTTCATCGTCTGTTGAGCTATCTTCTTCTCCCACCTGTATTTAACATCACACAGTTTCAGAGATATTTAATCTTGTTTTTAAGTCTCAGTGCAAGTGAGAGCAAGGTTTTATCATATTTACGCTTCTGGAGTTATGTTTCTCGTTTTCTTTCCATCTGAACCGTCTAATGGAGGTTCTCCCTTTTTAGCCCTTTTGAGATTGGTTTTAAGTTGTTTAAGACCCTCCTATGACAATATCAAACACAAGGAAAATTGATAAAACTCCAGATGAAAACTATGAAAACTTCCTAAAGTTTCATATTGTGGTTATCAGATCTCATATAGGAGATTTACCTTGAGTTCATCTGTTTTATCTTTCAACTTCTTGACTTGTGCACCGTGAGACTTTGAAACAGCACGCTGGTGATTACAAATTACGGCCACCTTCGACAATCGAGAGCCAGTGTCATGAATCGGGAAGGATACACTCATCATTGTTTTGGTTTCAAGTTACTAGAAACCACCATAAATTGAACAATCTTACCTCCTTGTTTGCTTGCTGATATACTACTATTTTCTGCTTGACATCGCCATCTTTGGTTTCTCGACTCAACTGTCACACCATCCAAATAGAACAGAGCGGTGAAAATTTGTAACAGAAGGACAATCAGATTCAGACGTTTTGGAGGTTAAACAAGAAAAAACTGAGAGGCACAAGGCTCCTATCGTACCGTTATATCCAGGGTGATGGATGCATTGTATGTACGGAATACTTTAGCTGTGAGTCCAGGCATAAGCTCCTTAAGATGAGCGTTCAATTTGCTTGTGTCTATCTCATCAAAAAGATCGTCTGAATCGGATTTACCTGGATGATGATTGAAAAGTAACCAGTTATTTGTTGAAACATGAGAAACGATTTNCATAAGCTCCTTAAGATGAGCGTTCAATTTGCTTGTGTCTATCTCATCAAAAAGATCGTCTGAATCGGATTTACCTGGATGATGATTGAAAAGTAACCAGTTATTTGTTGAATCATGAGAAACGACTTGACTGTTTGGAAACAAAGTCAGGTCTATATAACTCACCAGCCCTGAACTGTCCAATGGCTTTGTAAACCGGAGGCTCAACTTCAACCGTATTCATATATCTGATTGAATCTTTACCAAGGAAGTCAAACTAAACACACAGTGGAAAAGGAAAAAAGAAAGAAAATTCTGTCAGGATCAAACTACTTCAACAAGTATATACTCAGTTAGCGTCAAAGCTTCCGGGATCCAATTGATTACCTCTAACTTATTTGGATGAATGCACTCCACATTTTCTACTTTTAGTGTACAGCAACCAACAGTGTCTGCTNCCGTATTCATATATCTGATTGAATCTTTACCAAGGAAGTCAAACTAAACACAGTGGAAAAGAAAAAAAACAAAAAATCTGTCAGAATCAAACTACTTCAACAACAAGTATCTCTTCATTTATGAAATTAACATCTAAGCATTCGGGATCCAATTAATACCTCTAACTTATTTGGATGAATGCACTCCACATTTTCTACTTTTAGTGTACAGCAACCAACAGTGTCTGCCTCATCATCATCCTGTCCAGAACAAGGGAAAAACATTGAGAAATTGTTCTGCATACTTGTTAGTTATGACTTGCAAATCATTCACTTTGTTCTTCATTCACTTTGTTCTTCATTCACTTATAATTACCTTCTCATTACCAGCTCTAAGTGCCAATTTATCAATGAGATAGGTAGCCACAGCTATCTGACGCTTTGAAACATCTTTAGCAGTAAAATTCTTGGTGTAGGCTGCTCTTATACTTTCTATGTGGTCCTGAACAGAGACAGAACAAAAGTTAAGTAGCTAAGAAAAGGAAAGTGTGATAAGACTTTAGAATAGATGAAAGCTGAGTATGTACCTTAAGCTTCCTGGCTTTCTCGTACTTCTCCTTGTCGCTTTGGCCTTTCAGAGAACTGCTAGCTGAGAGATTAACATACTTGAACTTTTTTGGGTGAATAGGATCATTCCAGATTGCTAGCCAGCTGACTGTGTTATCATGCTTTATTTCTTTCCATCTGCAAAATAGTTTCATGTGTTAGCACCAGACTCTATAGCATCTCCCACTGCCTAANCTGTGTTATCATGCTTTATTTCTTTCCATCTGCAAAATAGTTTCATGTGTTACCACGAGACTCTATAGCATTCCCCATTGCCTTAACTATTGTTCCGAGGCTTTNTGCCTAAAGTAGAGAATACGACCTTTCACCAGGGATGGGGCACTCAGGGGTAGGAGCATCTTCCCCGATGTTTAGAGTGATGTCAGAAGGAAGGATACGCCTTTTCAACTTTCCCATCTGAGAAGTCAGGTCATAAACTGGTTTATAGAAGCCACTCAAACCCAATATGCAATGTGAGATATGCATGCAGAAAAGAAAAGTGTAACAACCTTGGGATGCTCTCCTCGACCTCTGAATAACGCAGGAGGTTCAACCTTGGAATTACCAACCTGAAAGAGAGACAACCACCATAGTAACTAAGACTATCTGAAAAGATGGACAACATTTACATGTGATGGGAGATCTTACTTTCTCTTTGACACCGTCAATAATAGCCCACATATATTTCTCTCCCTGCTCCGGTTTCTTCTCTTTCGACTCTTTTTTCTTCTGCACATTATCAAAGAGATTTCTCAAATGGAAGAAACTTAACCTCAATGCAGTCATAAACTGAAAACTTAGAAAGTCTTCATCTTAAGAAACAAGACAAGTTCAACTAAGATCTTTANGTGATGTCAGAAGGAAGGATACGCCTTTTCAACTTTCCCATCTGAGAAGTCAAGTCATAAACTGGTTTATGGAAGCCACTCAAACCCAATATGCAATGTGAGATATGCATGCAGCAAAGAAAAGTGTAACAACCTTGGGATGCTCTCCTCGACCTCTGAATAACGCAGGAGGTTCAACCTTGGAATTACCAACCTGAAAGAGAGACGACCACCATAGTAACTAAGACTATCTGAAAAGATGGAGAATATTTACATGTGATGGGAGATCTTACTTTCTCTTTGACACCGTCAATAATAGCCCACATATATTTCTCTCCCTGCTGCTCCGGTTTCTTCTCTTTCGACTCTTTTTTCTTCTGCACTTTATCAAAGAGATTTTTCAAATGGAAGAAACTTAAACTCAATGCAGTCATAAACTGAAAACTTAGAAAGTCTTCATCTTAAGAAACAAGACAAGTTCAACTAAGATCTTTATCCTTGTAAACAGAATTTTCTAAAGCAATATGAACTGGGACTAGCTAATGAGAGAGATAAAGAAAGATATCGTGACTTTACCTGCTTATCATCCAAATGCCACTCATATATGGGGGTGAAGTCACAATCATCTAGCTTCTGTATCACATGATTCTTGCCGAGTAGTTTACTCCAATCATTCCAGAAGTTCTTCCTGAATAAAGGTTTGTTATAATAGTCCGACTCCCTCAATACAGCAAACATTGTTGCAACCTAACAGTAAAGAAAAGAAAATCATCAGCAGAATAGTTAATGAAGCTGATCCCTTGGAAGATCTTGATGGATATATGACAGAAGAAATTAAACATTGAGGGAATGGATAGAGGGATGATAACCTCTTCTTGCTCAGGAGACAAGTTGACTGGCTTTCCCTTATATAAAATCTTAGTCCCATGAGGTTCATAAGGTGGTGGAAAAGTGACACCATTGTGCACCAACGTAGTCCATTTCTTTTTCCCATCGCCAGAAGGTAAGGATTCTGAAGACTTTGCATACTCAGAGTCCTTGCTCACTTTCTTGGAGTTTTTCCTCCTTGTCTTGGACGGAGGAGAAACTACTCTTGTCACTTTGGGATTCTTAGTTGATGAAGTGGAACTCTGTTTTGTTGCTTTATTGTTGGAGGAATCTGACTTGATTCTCTTGGCAATTGGAACATCATCATCATCATCATCATCATCATCATCAGTTTCGTTAGGTGATACCACAGCCTTCCTCTTTTCACCTAAATTTTCGGTTCTTTCCACAGAATCTTGTTTCGGAGTTGAAGTAGATGAAGATGATGCCTTGAGCTTTTTCGTTGAAGATTGATCTCCAGAACTGTCCGTCTCCTGAAGTCTCTTGCCAGATACCTTTGGCTCTTCACTTTCAAGCTTGGAACCATTACTTAACTTGTTAGCCAAAAGTTTCTTTTCATCAGTACANTGATGCCTTGAGCTTTTTCGTTGAAGATTGATCTCCAGAACTGTCCGTCTCCAGAAGTCTCTTGCCAGATACCTTTGGCTCTTCACTTTCAAGCTTGGAACCATTCTTTAACTTGTTAACCAAAAGTGTCTTTTCATCAGTACCNCAAGCTTGGAACCATTACTTAACTTGTTAGCCAAAAGTTTCTTTTCATCAGTACATGAAATTTCATTGACATGCTTCTTTTGAAACCTTGACGATAGTGGAGCTTCATCACCTGACTCATCATCTCTAATGAGTTTACTTGTTCTATCCAACGTCGGGTTGCCATTGATCATTTGTCCTGACGCAGAGGAACGTAAGGGTGTACCATCCTCAGAATCACCATTATCACTGTTGATATCAAACGGTTTTCTGTGTGATTGGTCTCCATCCTTAACAGTGGAGGGCATAACAACGCTTCTCTCGAACACTAAAGGTTTATTATCACCATCATCGTTTTTCGTCACTGGTTTTGAAACAGCCTTAGTGCCCATATCTGATGACAATATGTTAAAAAAAGTATTCTCTTAGAGATAATAACCGAAACAGGAACCAAGTCNATCATCTCTAATGAGTTTACTTGTTCTATCCAACGTCGGGTTGCCATTGATCTTTTGTTCTGACGCAGAGGAACGTAAGGGTGTACCATCCTCAGAATCTCCATTATCACTGTTGATATCAAACGGTTTTCTGTGTGATTGGTCTCCATCCGTAACAGTGGAGGGCATAACAACGCTTCTCTCGAACACTAAAGGTTTATTATCATCATCAACGTTTTTCGTCACTGGTTTTGAAACAGCCTGAGTGCCCATATCTGATGACAATATGTTAAAAAAGTATTCTCTTAGAGATAATAACCGAAACAGGAACCAAGTAAAACTCCCAAAGAGAAACAACCTTCCTTCTCGATAAGGTGATGGTAAAACTCTCTACGAAAAGGAAATAAGAATTATGGAAACCCTTGATAATTTCCTTCTTCTGATCTTAGTGTTGCGTACGCATCAAGGGAGAACAAATATAGCATCTAGTTAGTTCTACAAGAGTGCTAGATACGTCTTCTTCAATTCTCTATATCCCCTCCATTGAAATACATCTCAATCCAAGATTAGGGCTATGCATAATATACTACGTACACCGGACATGGAAATTGTGATAAGAACAAGAATAGTGTGCAGTTGGAATAGAGAAAACCCCCAAATTCTTACCTGAAACCCTTATCTGTGTTACAATGACGCAATGATGAGATTTGTGCTGCTGAATCGAATCAAATAAAATAATCTGCCTTATTCAAGAAGCGGTGAAAATGTGGATGAAGCCTATCTTCGTCTCTATCTCCTTCTTGCTTCTTATATGTTACGCTTCTGATGCCGAGGAGGCTGGAGAGCCTAAGGCATAGAGAGACTCTCTTTCGTAAAGAGGATTTAACTGGCGGTTTTAACTCCCACGATGTCGTATCGAGCCGCGCCGGTTTTGGTAGACAATTTATCATTAAACATAATAAAAACAAAAAAATACAATTTAGAGCATGATTTTAACATTTTGAGAAAGACAATTCAGCTTCTATTTTCACCTTACGAAAAAATTTGTGCTATATGTGGCCACATTTTCATATAAATTTTTCAATAGTTGTAATGGTAAGAATGTGGTTTTAAGTAATGAAAGAGGAATGTTCTCTTATATGAATTTATTTTCTTTTTTAATTTTTTTAGAGTAAATAAATATTAATATGCCACTTTTTATATTTGTTTCCAACCCAATAATCATTAGGGTCGGTTCTACTTTTGTTCCTCCTAAATACTTTTCTTTTCTATCATTATCACCAAACACGGTATTATATATGAGTTATTATTTAATATTTACGTAGGAGTTAATATAGGAAATATGCGAGTTCGTGATGAATAATTATATGAGATTGATTATAGCGAAGTGTTCATAGAAAATTAATATGTTTTAACATTGTTAACTTAGTGAAACTATTTTTAGTTTTTTTCAAACTGTTTATAGCATTGTTTTACGAATTTTATTTTGATTTCTTATTATATGGAATATTAGATAAAATTATAAGATATATGTTTTTAAAAGAAAATGATGTCAGGCATATAAAAATGTTGCACAATTTACGCATTTTATTTTCTTTATCATCTTTCGTTGGAAACATCAGTTGGATGCAAATTTGCGATGCACAATGCTTTGGAATTGCTCGGTGTCTATGATGGAATTGGATGCTTCTGAACTCCACCAACTCCAACCAACTGGGATGAAGTGGTTCGCTGGATCCACTATCTCTATAGAGCTGTGTGGCAGGCGGACTGGTTAGTTTTCTCAATCTAGAATATTATGTTATGTTATCTGAGACATTTTATGTTATCTGTTAAACTCAATCTATTATATTATGTTTCCGTATCATCTTTGGATTATGTAGTCTAATGTATACTGGAAGAGCTGAAAAATGTGAGTTTATTATTATGCAAGTAAATATTATTTGGACCAAGGTAGAAGGTAGGGGTTTCAATCATTTATAACTAATAACATACGATATAGTAAAAAGCTTTCCTCAAACGCAACCTACAACATCAAGAGGGATTACAAATGTACATGCCTCAAAACCACAATCTTGAAGAAAGCGTAAGAAAACCAACCGTCTGAACATCCTGCCGAAGTTTAAGTATGTGGTTCCATCAGGTAATGCCAGACAGAATCAACCACTCGGGTACAACTGTGGTTGTATTAAGCAAGTGTGGTTTCCAACGAATCCGAACTCTCCATGAGTGTTTCTGAAGACTCGAGTACATTATACACACCTTTAAGATTAGAATCATCTTCTGATTCACCTGTCACAACAGCCCAAACACCATCACATCATTAACTCCTATTAAGCAAGTGATTTCTCGAAATTACAAGATAGAATACATTATAGAATCTCGGTTCTGACCTCCATGATATCTTCAGGCAACAAGAAAACAGAACATCCGACAAAACCAAAAGTGGTACAATCTTCAAGTAAAAGGATTTCAGGTAGTAACTAAAATCAATTGCAGGCCTTTATTAAGCCCAATTAATGTTTATATATATATATATATATGTATATTCCTTCTCTCTGCAAATCCGGCCCTTAATTACGTCGTCAATGGCTTCTGACAATCTTTCCAACAAAAATATTGTATTTAGAAAACTCAGAGCAAAATCTGAGAACAGGGTTCGACTTCCCTATCGATTTTCGTCGGTTCTCAACTTTAGAATCGTCGATTATTATTGTTGTTCGATTTGGAGCAGAGTTGTTTGTTTACATGGATGTTTGGTTTTTCTTTCTCCCTGATTTTTTAGGTATGCTTCGATTGTAGTGCGAAGAATCCGACATGGGCATCGATTACATTCGGGATTTTCCTCTGCATCGATTGTTCAGCGACTCATCGGAGCCTCGGTGTTCATATCAGCTTCGTCAGGTAAGCATTGCATTTCAATTTTTCCTTGCGATTATTTGAATTTGAGTCTCAATTGAAATAAGACTGTATCAGGTTATCGATTAGATTACAAAATAATATTTCCAAGTGGTTTTTTGATCAATTAACACCGAATACGTTCTCTACATGTTATTTGTTTTTTTTTTTACGTATAGATCAACGACTTTAGACTCATGGAGCCCTGAGCAGCTCATGGCAATGATGTTTGGTGGAAACTACCGCGCTCACGTGTTTTTCAAGCAACACGTATGGACGGACGATGGTGGAAAAATCGAGGCTAAGTACTCCTCAAGAGCTGCTGATTTGTATCGCCAGATTCTTGCTAAGGAAGTTGCAGAAGATACTAATAGTGGTCTACCTTCATCTCCCCAGTTACTGGAAGCATCTAATGGAGTCTCTTCTTGTGCTGTCAAGGAAGGCTTACCTCCTTCTTCTGGTGCCGCTTCTGTTCCCACTACGTTTAAGAAGAAACGTGCGGATGTGAATAGGACGGGAAAAATTGGTGGTCTTGGTGCATGTAAGCTGCTTACTAAGGTAAGTCTCGGGTTGTGCATTAAGCTTTCTGCCTTTTTTTCAGATTGAGATATCAATTTTTCTTTCTTGCTAAAATGTAGCCAAAGGAAGATATCTACGACCAGGAACCGGATGAATCCGTGGGTGTTATTCCTACTTCATCTTTAACTGATATCAGTGAAGTCAAGTCATTAACTGGTTCGTCAATTGCCGACGACTTGCAATGTGGAGGACAAAGCGCTGGTGCTACACAATTGCTTCCGTGGAAGCCATGGGTAGAAGTAAGTAGATTTGTCACCGCATTGTCATATCAAACACTTGTTGAGATATNCTACACAATTGCTTCCGTGGAAGCCATGGGTAGAAGTAAGTAGATTTGTCACGCATTGTCATATCAAACACTTGTTGAGATATTCCCTATATCATGTCTTGTTTGATTTGATATGTTGTTGACAGGAGGAGGAAGATTTCTGGACGTCAGTGAAGACGAGGCTCTATTCGAGATATCTAGGTGTTGATGTTTATCGCCTCCGTAGGGAATTGACAGAGTTAATGCAGAAATTGGATGCCCCAGATGCTGATGCAATCCCTATTGCCACCCGTCGGAAATGGGCCCAGGAAATGCGTGACGTGGTGAGTTTTACACACCAAACATCTCTCTCGGCTTCTTTGAGCTTTTTGTTAACCATAATTGTTCTGATAAACATTGTTTTTTTTGGCTGGTTGTTTCTAACAGGCCCTCAAATATGATCCAACAGACACCTTATTGGGAGAGTGCGCCATACTAGACAGTATCAAAGAGGATGCGTTGCGCTTAGTGTCGAAACTATATGGTCTGGAAAAATACCAGTATGCTTATTATACTGCTCTGGGACGTCCCTACTACTCTGTAAACAAGTCCACTTAGTCGTTATTATGCGTACTGCAAACTAAGTGGACCTAAAACTAAATACTTGATTGGATTTTGGATTTTGGATATTCACTAAGGCCATTGGGCAGAGATGGATTTTGGATTTTGGATTTTGTCATTTTCGAATCAAGTTAGGCATACGAAACTGTATTTGGTTTTGTGTTGTTAGTATCTGGTTTACTAAACAGCATATTGGAAGTTTGAGGATTCAGCTCTGCAACAGCCGGATCGTAACAGGCACATATCGTTATCGTATTGTAACAGAGTATAATTTGTTGTAGATATCTCTAGATTTTAGCTTAGTCATTTGATATATATGTACGTACTTGGATCGTGATCAATATACAGAAAATTCTCGGCCCCTGTTTCTCTACTTTGCTCTCGCAAGATATATTCGTCTCTCTCTCTATTCATTGGGTGTCTCCTCTGAGACAGTGGTGATGTCGGAAACCGCATCAGCATCGTTGTCATAAACGGCCAAGCTCGAGACTTCGCCGCTCAATGAGGAAACTTCGTCCTCTCCGGTGACAGACGGAACAGGGGACGCGTCTGTGCTGGTGGTGCACGTCGTGCTGGTGCTCTGAGTTGACGACGAATCCGAACTCTCCGACGAGTGTTTCTGAAGACTCCAGTACATTATACTCGCCGTTAAGATTAGGATCATCTTCTGATTCACCTGTCACAACACCCCAAACACCATCTCATCATTAGCTCATATTAAGCAAGTGCTTGTTTCAGGTAATTACAAGATAGAATACATTATAGAATCTCGGTTCTGACCTCCATGATATCTTCAGGCAACAAGAAAACAGAACATCCGAGCTTTCTTGCGACGCTGACTATGTACGTAGCATTCAACCTCTTCTCGTCATCTGTACGTTTCAACAACCACAAATAAGCTTGATTCGGGTAAACAGAGAAAGTAGCTAGAATCTAGTAAAAAGAGTAGTGAACCTGTTTCACCCTTGGTGACAAGATTCCAGTTAACAACTCTTGGCTCAACCGCCCATAGAAGGTCGAGGAAGAATAACCCATTCGATAGACTCTTGTCCTGAAGAATTTTGATTTGATTCACTAAAACTTGATGGTACATGTACATACTTCATAAATAGTATTGACATAAGTGTATTGAAGTTGATATGAAGAAAGGTACCTTGAAGCTCTCGATCTGCGACTTTCGCCCCATAGTTCTTACTTTCCGGTTGGCCCAGCTGAGGATATCTGCATCAGTCATATCTTTACCTCGTGTCCGCGACCTGAGACTCTTGAGAAGTTGGAGCATATGGAATCTCATCAACTGCCATAATAGACCTGAGAGACAGACAACATAATCTTCTTGCATCAAGCTAGAAAAGGCACTGAGACATGGGCACTCTCAGGTAATGATTACCAAGAATGAGCTTCTTATTCCCTTGAACTATGTCATTTCCGGCTACATTTACGAGTGAGAAGTTCAGCTCTTTTCCAATCTTTACGACTTGATTGCAGTTCTCTACTTTTCTAAATGGCATCTTAATCGGCGGTTTTGAAGCATGTTTCCAGTTGACTGACTCAGGAGAGATCTTGTCAAGAACTTCCAGAAGAATCCATCTGCAGCAAATTAAGTAAATAGCATCAAACCCTTTTTCAGTTTTTTTCAAAGTGTAACATTTTCAACTTCCACAGATTGGTTGCTTTACTAAATGGAAAACATAAAGCTTACCCATTTCTAACATCTTCAAACACATTATTGACATAGCTATCAATCCCGAGGCTGTTGATCCACAGCCGGTAGCATCGTTCATCTCTACAAGTCTGTACATCTTCGGTCATCATCTCCGCAAATGAATACTTACCATCCGTACTTAGACCATTCCTGCAACAGGTAAAGGCATGTAGAGTAAAACCATAAGTGGTAAAATCTCCAAGTAAAGAGATTTCAGGTAA
>OVBB01001636.1:0-11873 GCA_900406415.1 Isatis lusitanica | reverse complement strand
GTTGTTCGCGAGGAAGGAAGCGGAGACGATGCCGAACTCGCGGCGGAGCTCCTGGAGACGGAGCTCGCTTTTGCTGTGGAGCTGAGTGGCGTCGAAGAAGACGAGGATGGAGTAAGGTCGTGGAGTGGAAGTGGAGGTGAGGAATTTGGAGATTCCATGGTCGTCGAGATGGATTACGCCTGATTCGGAGCTTGATCTGAGTGAAACAAGCTCGTTGAGAAGATCTGAATCGGAATCCGAATCGGAGAAAGATGCTGCTAAGATCGATGATACGGCTGATAAGAGGAATATAAGAGAAAAGAGCTTTTTATTGATCGCCATTGTCGATCTCTCTCTTCTCTTCTCCGGCTGAGTTCAGATTCGGAAAGAGAGGAGAAAGCTGAAGAAGAAAAAGGTACTGGCCGTTTACCTGAAAGCCTCTAGTTGGAGAAGAAGGTCCACGAGGCTCTTGAATTTGCCATCTTGCTGGTTGCCTGATATGGAAGATTTTCATTGGTTATGTTATCCACGTGGGTACTCGCGATTCGTGGAATAAACTCTAAGAGCTTCCTGAGAAAACAAAGGTTACATTTACATATTCATTAAGGTTTATAATATAAGTATTAAAAAGTTATAATAATAATAATACATTGAATAGATATGTTAAATTATGGAGAAAACACCCAATACGTATTTTATAGTTTCTAATATCAAATGAGAATATTTTTAATATTTTGTTTTATTCAAACTTATTTGAAATAATTTACATCATAGAAAAAAATCTGATAGATGATATATAAAGAGAAATTAACAGATTTTTTTGCATTGGAAATTAATAGAAGACAAATATTTTTAATAAGAAGGTAAACAACTAAATGTTCACGTATACTAGAATAACAAACCGATTTTTAATATATTTTCTAACATCTCTGTCTAATATTGCTTGTAATATTTTTTTTTGCTTCGGGGCCTTTTATTAATGCAAACATGGCTCTATAGAGCTAGAAACTTTGTCTACATTAGCTATCACATATACAGAATGTAAACAAAATCATGAAGAACATACCAATGTTTTTGTAACATCCCGATTTCTGGTATATATGGAAACATATGTAGGAGTGAATAAAAGAATTGATTTGGCTATCTATATCACGAAAGTGCATTTACTTTTTCGGTTAACCATCTCGAAAAAACTCCAAAATTAAGCGTGCTTGAGCTGAAGTAATGGAAGGATGGGTGACCTACCAAGAAGTCATTCGCGGTACCATATGAGTTAGGAAAAAACATGGGAAACGGTCATGTGGTGATTGCAGGGACAATATATCATGAATTATGGGCCTCCCGGATAATGTACCAACCGTCGGACAGGGTGGGCCCAATGGACCTAGTGAGAGGACATGTGGGCCTAGTGAGAGACTCAATGTGCCTAATGAGAGGATATGTGGGCTCACGGTAGGGACGGTTGGGACGTTGATACCAAAATGTAACACCTGTCTCATCCTCACTCGAGAACGGCGTGCCACTAACCACAATATATAACTCAAGTACTCAATTCCATAAATAACCACGTCTAGATTTCCGGAAATCCATAAATAAGTCTATCGTCTCCTAACCGAAATATCGTAATAAACCATAAAAGCCAAAGTCTGAAATAAAATACGAAAATACGAAATAAACCGTAAAGCACAAAAGTAGCCTCCGATCCGATAAACTTCTACTACTCCTAATATGTGTCATTTCACAGTAATAAAAATTTTAGTTTACTTTCACCAATTTTATCATATTATGTTCCCCACATTCTCTTAAAGAGCAAAAAAAAAAAAAGAAAAAAAAAGAATTAAGGTTTAGATAGGCAAGACACAGAAGGGATCGTATGTTGGACTGTACCATCGACATTGTTGCATACAACCTCCAACTTTTTGCCCTTAGTAGCCGGAAGCCCGGAACAATGCTGATGTTCTGCAAAACGATGCCGTTACGTCCTTTTACTTCACTGCAATTCAATTTTATTGCTTTCTCTTTTATCACCGACCCGTGAAACCCTATGAACTTCACTTCACGTCGCTCACTTCAACCGCTGAGGTCTGTCTCCAAAAAAAAATAAAAAATATTGAACTGTTTAAATCGATAGCCAACAAAAAATTTGTATCATTACTGGAGAAATCGAAAAACTGAGACATATATCTACCGTTGGAGGGCAATGATCATGTTTACATCCATAATATTGATCGATTATAATGGGGTTTTCTGCATTTATCAGTATTATGTCTTCAAATGAAATACTCTTTGCATACCCTGATCCTCCCTGCACCAATTTTATTATGTTATCATAAATATATGCCAAAATTTATTATTGTAATACGACATGGATTATTCAATTAAAGAGAGATGATAAATTACAGGCACGGTTTTGAATCTTGCTCCGTTTTGAGTTCCGTTGAAAGTACAATTCTTGACATAAACATGTTCAACTTTTTCATCGGCTTCTTTTCTTCCTAAGCTTCCCACACTATAACACACAATAATATAAAAGGTGATGATCCATAGTAAAATACCTTCTTAGCACAAAGATAATATGTAGAAGGAGCCATATAGTCTCTATATGTAAAGTATAGGATAATGTTTATTTGATTAACTAGTCCTATACCTAAGTCCATGACCAGGACCGCACTTCACGTTAGTAATATTGATGCCAGAACAACCTCCATTTATGCCTACACAATCATCACCTGCATTTTATAGTGGTCAGTATCCAAAACTCTATATAATACCCCAACCGCCTCTACCGGTGAGTCACCCATCCTTCAGTTGGGTTTGTGGGCCCCACCTCTGTCCGACGGTTGGTGCGTTATATATTCGGAAGGCTTGAAAGTCATGATATATTGTCCATGTAATCATCACGTGATCGATCCCTGTGTTTTTTCCTAACTCACACGATATCGCAAATCACTTCCCGATAGGTCACTTATCCTTCCACCACTCCAGCTCAAACACGCTTAACTCTAAAAAAAATTTGAGGTAGTTAAACGAAAAAGTAAATGCACTTTGGTGACATAGGTAGTCAAATCAATTCTTTTAACCTTTCTCATATACGTTTCCATATATATCAGGAATCGGGATGTTAAACTCTAATTAGTATAGTTCATGAAGTAGAATCTCATTATCACATTTACTTATGAATCAAAGAAGGATTCAACAACCACAAAGGGGAAGATTCGTTCAGTTTTTAATTACCGGTTCCGATGATGGAGTCGTATAGATTCACTTGGTTCGATCATGAAATATCGATGCCATCCGTATTTGGACTATCTTTAGGCGCGATTAGAGTTACATCATATATTGCCACTCCAGTGCAAGTAGTGATGCTAATATGGTTCTTAGCACTATTGATCGAAGTAATAGATTTCAACTTTAAATTGTTGCAACCTGTAAAAGCCAATGACTGCATGATAACATATATAAGAAGTTTAGTTTGTTTTTTTTCTTTTTACTAATAAGAGATTCAACTAATAGAGTTACATACCGTACGTAGGTCGATCCGAATCTATGTCCTTCCACCAAGTTGGACCACTTCCTTCGATAACGCCAGAACCATCGACAGTGAGATGTTTCACGGTTTTGAATGTAACCCATTTCTCTCTTTCATCTTCTGACCATTCACTTTTGTCTGGAGCAGTAATCTTTCCTTAGCTGTTCAGATGAAATATTAGAATCTTAAGAAATTTAGTTATTCAGAGAAATATATATATATAGATTTTTGATTAATTTTCACTTTTCAATTTCGTTTTAAATATGTAAATAAATGAATCTAGCTTCAGCTAACTTTTTAAAATCATTTAACACATATATTCTGGGCCATTTCTGATTTTTAAGGTTTTAAACGAGTTCTTATAAGTTGGTCCCTTGTTCTACATAAGTTATCTACATATATAGCGTAATTCATAAAACAAATGATCAATTTTATTAAGAGCTTTGTTTAATTATGTAATTAAGGCTTTTTAGCTATATATAAAAATATGATACACATATGTTATATATATTATTAATTGGTTATAAAAGTAAAATTTGATATATAGGTAACAAAATGTGTATACATTACATATAGATTATAAAATACCATGTTTTCTCAATCAGTAGAAAATAATTAAAAACATATAAAAAGGAGCCTTTGACTTAAACAATGACAATAAATTAGAAAACTCTAACCAAGATTTGACAAAAGAGTTTAAACTTAGATGATAATTTTATAATATACATATTAGAAGATCTTTCAACAATATATACCTCTTATATGCAGACACATGTGCAAACATTCTTTATATCTCCAAACTTACATGTATACATAATCTACTACAAAAAAAGAAAATCGACCTGTCGCAAAATCCATCTATGAAAACTGATGTAGTCACTGAATTATATATATAGGTCTATATATAGAATAATGATAATAGATAGATAGATACCCGGAAGTTGATAGTACTGTTGCTCTTGCATGGACCTTGGAAAACAAGAGGCTGAAGTTTAAAAGTTTTTTTCCTAGGGATTTGCAGAGTTTTTGATCCTTTCTGAGCGCATACTTTTCCCCATGCTTTGAGAAATGCCTTCAAAACATCCAATGCATCAACGAAATTAAAAATATGGTTCAAAAGTCATTGAGTTACGTTCCCTCATAACATAGGATAAACTGAACATAAAATAGTAGTCCTATGTATATATTTGTGTTAATGATCTCTTTTTAAAAGTTTTTTCTTTTGCTAATTACCTTTGAATCATCCGTCTTCCCATCTCCAACGGCTCCGAAACTTGTCACGTCAACAATATTATTTTGAAATCGGCCATTTCCTAACCCTACCAATGCGATGCAAATTATCACAAAACCAAGTACCAGCTTCTGCAACATACAAAAATTATAAAATATTAATGCACTTTTACTAAAGAAAAATAAAACTACTAATCATGGTATTTTTGCTTTTCAGATTGTTTTTACTATCTAGTATACTTGAAACTCTTCATTTCATTTGTACAGATAAGACTTATTTTAGTTTACTAGTAATAAGTATTTCATTTGTGCAGAAGACGAAATAGTAAGAACTATATCATTAAAGAAACAAAGGGAGCCATCCTCAACATTTCTTACAACTCTAGCAAAGAACACGATTTTGTGGGTTATATATGTAATTATGTATATATGAAAAGAACTATATATGCAGTTAGAAAAACATAATTGTGGTTTATATAGAATGCTGCATGATGTTTAACATTCAAATAGTTTTCTAATATGTGTGGTTAAGACTTTGCAAGATTAAGACGAGTACAAAAAAAGAATTTAAATTTGAATATTTGGAAATAAATCATAAAGTTAGGATAAGCATAAAACTCTCTATATCTAGATTGTGCATCAAGTTGTGTTGGCTTCTCACATCCAATTGTCTTGTGCTTTCTATGGTCATAGCAGATTCCTTGAGATTTTTCTATTTGTTAGTTATGAAGAGATTGTAAAATTCTATGATCAATAGACATAGTATCTAATAAAATAAAAAATAATAACGATATATATGCAATACTAATCACGGAAACTTAAAGTAAAATATAACTAACATACAGAAGGGAGAAGTAAAATACATGATCAAGTGAAAATCTTATGAATCAAATATGTGAATGAAAGAAATGATTTGAAAAGTATTACGTGGGTGCATGAATTTGTGCGTGATATATACATGATTGTAAAGGTAACTTTGGAAAAAGGAAACACAAAATATGGTAGTATTATTTTTTTTTGAACTACCTAATTAAAAATCCAATTTTTTCATTGGTCATAGTAATAAACAAGTTACAAAAGAATCTTAATCAAGTGATCTTTCCCCTTTTACAAATAAGTGAGTAAGTTTATATAATCGGAAACTACTTTTTATGTCATTAAGTTTATACATAAGAACAGTTTAATGAGTAAATATTTTAACTTCAAATTGTTAAAATAAAAATCGTTGAATATAAGTATCATCATATAAATTTTAAAATATTTTACCCAAGTGATATATGATTTAGATATTATTAATAATAATTTTCTTTTCTTTTTAGAAAAACAAAAAATAGCTAGAAAGTCAAATAGAAACAAAATTTCAGTTGTGAATTTTGTAAAATAAAAATATGACATTTATCTCAAAAATATTTCTTTCATATCTAGATTTCTTGAAAACAATTTTGTTAGATTTTTTTATGTTGACCACTAACATAATTAAAATAGCACGAGTCCCAAGGTTGAATGCGAATCTAAACGCGATTCCGCCTCTAGCCTCGCGTTTTAACCGACAAGCGGTCACCGGACTTTCCAAAATAATCGACTTTTTTAATAAAAAAACAACTTCATAAATAATTCAATTTGCAAAGGGGCAAAGTCTCTCTCTTTCGAATCGAATCAGAGCTTAGGGTTTCTTCATCTATCTCTCGGGAGACGAAGATGGTGTGCGATAAGTGTAAGTCCTTCAACAATCTCCTCTTCCTTTCATTTCAAATCTTCAATTTCGTATTCGAATTGAAACCAATCATCAAAATCCCGGTTTCAATTTGCTCGATCGTTGTATTGGTCGAGATATGATCTCTTAAACTAGCGTTTTGATAATCTTATGACCTCTGATTCGATTTGATTTCGAGCTTAATTACCTCGGATATGAGGTCTTAGATCTGTTATTTGATGAAAGCGTGAATCTTTTGACTCAATTCTTGTGATTTATGCTATTTAGGTGAGAAGAAGTTATCTAAAGTGATAGTTCCAGATAAGTGGAAGGATGGTGCTCGTAATGTAACTGAAGGTGGTGGCCGTAAAATCAACGAGAACAAGCTTCTCTCCAAGAAGAATAGGTACGTTCTTGATTTTTTCAATCTTCCTTATACTCTTTTTCATCAATTCGACTTCTTCATTGTTAGTTTTTGTGTTTTCACAATGTAGAACATCGAAATAGCGATAAATGTGTAAGCTTTTGTGAGATGTTTGAATTGTCTAGGCGAGTATTGGTTTGTTTCCTGTAATCATTAGTAAATGTAGAAGTTTTCATGGAAAAAGTGATAAAATTTGTAAGTTTTAGGGGAGGATTTTTTTTTCTTTAGTTGAATTAGTTTCTTCTACGAACCGTATTAGCATTAGTAAGTGTAGAAGTTCTCAGGGAAATAGCAATAAGTTTGTAAGTTTTGGCATGTTTCTATTGTCTTTCTTGAGTTGAGTACTGGTTCCGTTTTCTGTAAGTTTCACTGGTATATGTTTATGATGATTGTAAAACTCTAGTATTGTTGTAGTACTTGTTATCGAAGAACTAATTGAACTAACCTACTAGGACTCAAGGGACTTAGTGTTCTCTTTGATATTTCTTTATTCTATTCTTTGCTGCTTCTGATTTTGTCTCTGTGATGTTTTTGTGCTTGTACAGATGGACACCTTACGGTACCGCTACCACGAAGTGCATGATCTGCAAGCAGCAAGTGCATCAAGATGGTAAATACTGTCACACTTGTGCCTATAGCAAAGGTAAGTCGTAAATTCTTCTCTCTCTCTCTCTCTCTCTCTCTCTCTTACCTCTGCTTAGATAATAGTCGTCTATTATAATGGAGCAACTCAATAAGTGATGGAATTGGCTCTTAATGGTTGTGCAGGTCTGTGTGCTATGTGCGGGAAGCAAGTGCTGGACACTAAGATGTATAAGCAAAGCAATGTATAACCAAATCTGATAAGCTTTCACATTTTTAGCTTCAATCCCTTTGATGTCAACTTGCACAACCAGGACGACTTATCTTGTGATATCCTGAGCTTTCTTAACAATCTCAGTCATGTATTATTCTCTGTAACGCTCTCTTTCGTTTCTAGTAATAACAAACAAAAATTTTAATCCCTAATCTTTTGTCGTATCTCTGTGTTCATTTGGTGAACATGAAGTTGTCATCTTTTGTAGTACCAAGATAGATCCAAACATATCACTGAGAAAAATTGGTTAAAACAAAATTGAGAGTCAAAACCGGATCATGCCCATTATCAGACATGATCCAACTCGTATATGCTAAATTGAGATTTGGTTCCTGGTACCGTACAATTATACTGTTTCTTCTTGGTTTTGTTTGTTCAGATATCTTATAACATTAAAATAAAAAGTAATAATGGTAACAAAAGTGCCTCTGGAGCTTCCTTGCATGGTAAGTGACCTTATCTTCTCCGCTTCGATTCTTTACGCATCTCTGCAAAGTAGTTCTCAAGATTCTGCTTCTCCCAAAGCCTTCTCTGCACCAGATCTTCCTTCTTATATTCATCTGACAAATCAACACTTTATATTAGAATCAATCTTCTTCTTTTTTTAGCCATGTGTTAGTTCGGTTGTGGCAAAATAGAATAGAAAGATACCGAGATTAGTCCATGCGTCGTGAGCCACTCCAAGTGATCTTCGTGTTAGGTATGATGCGTCTTCCCATGAATAAGGAGCTTTCTTAACCTTATATCTCCATACCCAACTGCTGTACCATACTAGAAGCTGCAAAGGGAACAGAATGTTGAATCAGTGATCGTGAGAGTCTCTGAAAAATGTGGAGATTCTTTGAAACATGAAGCCACCTTGATGATAGTGTAAGGTAGGAGAACGAATCGAACACCGAGAAGGTCCCAGACTGACGGTTTTTCAGCTCCCTTGATTTGTAAGTCGAGTTCGTTGCTTAGCTCTTCTTGTAGTTTCCTGCCAAATGAAACGAATATGATATAGTCAGCAAATAAAATTCAATCTCAGGTGATACTAATACAGCAATTAAATAAACAGAAGAGCTTACTGATCGATTTGCTTTGGACCCTTTTTCTTGCTAGATACTCCACCAGTGCGTTCGAGTTCTAAGGCCTTGAGCCTGTTTTTGTAAGCAGGAGTTCGCTTAACTGTTGCTATCGCCTGCATTAAAACAAAAAGCCGCAGGTCCCGTTAAGGAAAATGTGCCCAAAGTCCGTAAAAAGATTCGATTCTCTTATCCTACATAGACTTCTCATATTTGCAAGCACAAAAGTATATGAACCACATAGATTCTACGTTTCATGACATGTTATGATACATGTATTACTCCATAATAGTTCATCTTTTGGGTCACAGATATGTAGATGAGTAGTTCTGATGCTTAGGAGGCTTAAAACATAACAGTATACGCTAACGGAGCAGAGACTTTAATTATGAAAACATAGTGAGAGGGATCACTGTCTCTGATACGTACCTCATTATATCTTGCCACGTTGTTCAGATACTGAAACGCAGACAAAACAACCAGTAGACCAACAAGAACAGCACGAGGATCCTAGAAACACATTATGGCAAGTTGTATCAGTTAAAAAACAACCAATAATTTTTCCGCAAGAAAAGTTTGTCAAAAACATGCAATGAAATCTTACCGACTTATGTCCATACTTTGCTCGGTAGTACTGAGCAGTGTTGTAGAACACCTAAATACAAAGAAACACAAAGCGGTATAGAATCTAGAAAACAAGAAAGACATCGACATTTCTCAGAAAGTTGTTCTACTGACCTCTTCCGGATGTTCAATTGCATAATCATATTGCGCTCGAGTCTCGTTATCTTTCAAAATCTGCAAAAAAAAATTTCAAACAAACAATTCAAAAGCTTATCCTTTTGAGAGAATTTGTGAATAGTAGTGTAGTATGCTTTCAGGTTTTCAATAGGAAACTAAAATCACAAATCAACACCAACTTTGATACAAATCAAACACTCTATTTTTTGTAATTTAGATGAAACACATCACAGCAATCTCATAGATCCAAGTTATTCAAATCTATCTCCCAATATAATCAAAAGTTATTTAAAACCACACAGCTTCTTGGATTCAGGATAGATTCAAAAAAAAAAAAAAATCATATCAAGATAAGTACCTCGTAAGCAGTAGCGATTTTGACGAACAGCTTCTTCGATTCAGGATCCGGATTCTTATCTGGATGACTAATCAAAAAGACAAAATCGAGATTAAAAATCCAATAAATCAAACAAATGTCGTCGAACAAAAAAGCCACCAGAATCCTTACTGTTGAAGAGAAAGCTTATAATAAGATCTCTTGATATCCGATGCGTTCGCATCTTGAGCGACACTGAAATCGAAAATGCAGAGAGATTAAGAGAGAGAGAGAGAGAGAGAGAGAGAGAAACAGAGAATGAATAAAAAAAATTTGACGAAACATTGGGATCGGAAGGTGAACCCGAGGAGAGCATAGCAATCTTCTGCGCCGCAGTAAATGGCCGTCGAAGATTGGACGAACAAAGAAAGCAAGAGAAGAATCAAAGCCCAGCACCACCGCTCCGTCGCCGGCGGCGCCATCTCTCTCTCTCGCTTACTCGTCGGCGAAATTCGGTGGGAGGAAAGTACTCTTTGGGCCTTTTTTTTTGTTTTTGTTTGTTATAAGAGAAAACCGAAATGGAGAGAATTTGTTTTTTCAAAGGTCAACAAAAGAAAAAAACAATTTACAATTTTTTTACATATAGATTTACTTCGGTATATTATAGAGAAATACCCTCAAATACCACACTTTCATGTTTTTGTGACAAAAATACCACACCAAGGTGAAAATGACAAAAATAACATTTATTTAATGGTTTAAAGATAATTAAATTAATAAATTTGGGTTCAAAAGTCATTAATTAGGGTTTAGATTTTGGGTTTTAGGGTTTAGGTTTAAAGGATTGGGAAGAAACATATGAAAATAAATGTATAATAGTCTTTTTTTTATTTTCAAAAAATGTTATTTTTGTCATTTTACCTTAGTGTGGTATTTTTGTCACAAAAACATGAAAGTGTAGTATTTTTGAGAATTACCCTATATTATATAGTCTAAATAATTGAAGAGTGTCGTGCCAAATAATAGGATTAAAATAATAATAATAATAATTCTATAACGTAAGCTATTAATCACATATTTTCTTATTCTATTTCGATGAAAACTTCAAAATGACTACAAGTTTTGATTGTTAATTGGGTCTGATTTTATATTGTTAATGTAGAATTTATAATTAATTAACTAACAAATCTCTTTAGGAATAGTTTGCTTCTAAACCAGTTCTAAATTAGACATAGGAGGTAGAAATTGATCAGAAATCTACTTATAAAACCAACTTATAACATTTGTTTTTGCAAGTTCTTCTGACTTTTCTAATATGTTATGTGGGCTTTAAATCAAATTGGGATTCCTAGAAGATCAAGATTTTGGTATTTCGAACCGGATCCAATTTGGTCTTATGGGCTTTATCAAAACTCCTGATAAAGTGGGCCTTTACTCGGTTCTTGAAGTTTCTTTGCTTTTTTTTTTTTATTATTGTTTGTTGTCTCAAATGCTTCTTTTACACTTCTTCAAATCACATGTAACATGTTAGCAAAACAAGAGGCTTTAAGTTATTTATAACTCTTAACATATACACTTTTTTTTAGCAGGAGATTGCCCCTCAAATCAGAAACCTCAAATCTTCTAAGTACTCCAATTTTTAAAAAAACTTCCTGAAATAAAATATGTATTTTTATTACTATTCTCACAGAGCCACGATATGAAAATCAAACCAATGTAGATAACACAGTATTAAGCCATGTCCATTATAAATAATAGACCACATCAAACCCTTTGCAGAAAATATTGTATCATATGATACCAAATTTAGGTAACTCAATAATTCAAATTTCGAACTTGGTGGTCCAATTTGAAATCTCTACACATGCATATAAAGAAAAGCAACACACAGTTAGATACTTTGTTGTCAATTCTTTTCTTCCCAAAGTGGCATACCCATAATATTTTCCAAGGTATCTTTTGCTTTATTCTTAGCAACCACATTTTTTTGTTTTTGTTTACTACATAAACCTCACAAGCCACAACACAATTCTCATTTTTC
>OVBB01001635.1:0-13552 GCA_900406415.1 Isatis lusitanica | reverse complement strand
TTGAGATAAATATTCTAATAAAATCTCCTTTTCTATATTTTTACAGTTTTGTCATTTAGTTCTTTTAAAATAGAATTTTCGTGCCCCGCGAATAAATAAATTCGGCAGTGTGAGTTTAGGCTCTTACATGCAGCTCCAGAGAGAGAGAGAGAGAGAGATGAATAAAAAGCGTGAGAGAACACATATAGTGAGAGATGGTACAAAACCTTTTCCAACCAAAAAAAACAGAGAAAAAGAGAGTGAGAAGAGATTAACCTGCAATAGAGAGAAACCAAACATATAATCTCAAAAGCTTGTCTTTTAACATTAAAGAGAGAGAGAGAGATATGTACTTTGTATTTCGGGAGTTATCTGTCTTATGTTGGTTTAGTTTATCACTGATTGTTGTTGGCAAGGATGGTTTTATATAGACCACAACTCAGTGTTTCTGCGAAGTTGATCTTAGGGTTTAAGACACTAGAAAAGAGAGTGATGTGAGAATATGATCAAATCCCCCAAGGATGGTATGGACCAAAAAAGGTTTAGTGTTAACCTTATCTGAAGTCTGAAAGCAGTGGTCAAAACATTAAACCAAGCACATCATACTTGAAAGATACAGAAAAGTTTGGTTCTTGTCAAGAATCAACAAACCTTTATAGAAGGGAGCAAAGAAGCTCAATTCATCTGACTCGCTCACCAGTTACGGCACTCTGATCCAACCAAACATAGAAATTGTGGTATTAGCTACTATACAAGCCACGGATAAGAAATTCAGTAGAAGGAAAAGAGAAATTCTCAACTGGTATCTGACTGATATAGAATGGAGCAAATTTGTGTTTCCTCCAGAAACGGAAAAGATCCAGAGTATACCCCAGAAAAATAAAGGTAGTTGCTGAACTAAGGTGATAGAGAGATTACAACACCTCCAAGCAGGACTCGCAACAGCAAATCTATCACTATCTTGTAAGATTACAAACATATACATAAGGATCCTCATCAACAGTTATCACACGCATTAAGACTAAAGAGTATCAACTTTTTTTGCCAATAAGACAAGACAATACATGAGTAAAGGAAGTATCCACTAACAATCTCAAAAGCATATTAACATTCACTAGGAGTCAGGGATTACACTTAAAACATAATAGCAATTCAGGCTTGTGAACACTTACCACTCAGAACATTCCTCGCATTGCACCATCAAGTCATCAAGATTGTACGGCAACTCACACTTGCAGAATCTGCAACAAACAAACAATAAATCAATTTAAGTTGCAAAAAGTATCCTTCACTCAGCAGTTTACTTCATATGTGCAGAAACAACTTCATGAATCCATGAAAACACAAAATCAATTTTTGGATTGAAAAATCTATCACAAACAGCATCTAAGCCTAACGTTACTTCAGAGTCGAGATTCAACCATGGTTCATTCAGTCTTCTCTTGGCCAATAAAGAGAAAAGAGAGAGAGAGTTTACCGACAAGACTAATGAAGCCGTACCGACAACGCTTGAGTTCGTCGGAAATGTTATTACGGCGATACATTTCCGACCACAGTTTCTCAGAATTTACCGACAATTATTTGGTTCTCCGTAAAGTTTTAGTTTCCGACAAAAGTTCACAAACTCTTCCGATGATTTTCTCATCATTTTCAGTTCTCGGAAATTTCCGACCATTTACCCACACATTCTCAAACTCTTCTCTTCTCCAACGTAATTACCTCGGAGCAGTTCCGACGGAACCGTTTCTCGGTAAATTTCATCGGTATGAACACACTTTTCTTGTAGTGCCCTTTCAAAACATTAAAACATTAACAAGGCTATCCGCAGATCAATTACAACATGTTTACGAAATATTCGTACAACTAATAGGCCACATACTTCATAGTATGGGCCGTTATATGTACACACCAAATCTATCGACGTACATAGCTTATGTATATACTTTACGTATTATATGTTTCCATTAATATTCTATGATATAAACGACTAGCGAGTTATATTACCAGAAATAATATATGGTAAACAACACTTGCATTTATTTCATGCAGTAATATATAGAACGTATATAATTGTGACAACATTCATGATAGTTATCATAACTGAGGGATATCGATACTATTAACAAAATCTAAATCCTAAATCCAAAAAAAACTAAACCCTAAACCCAAAGATTAGTGAACCCAACAATATTTTAAACCTTAAAACCTATACCCTAACTCCAAAATCTAAACCCTAAACCCTAAACTAAACCCAAAATCCAAGGATTAATGAACCCAAATATAATATAAACCTTAAACCCTATATCTTAACTCCAAAATCTAAACCTTAAACCCAAAACGAAAACTAAACCCTAAACTCAAGGATTAGTGAACCCAACTATAATCTAAACCTTAAATCTTATATCTTAACTCTAAAATCTAAACCTTAAACCCAAAAACAAAAAGTAAACACTAAACCCAATGATTAGTGAACCCAACTATAATTTAAACCTTAAACCTTATACCCTAACTCCAAAATCTAAACCCTAAACCGTACATAGTATATGTATACTTTACGTATTATATGATTCCATTCATATTCTATGACATACGACTGGCAATATATATTACCAGAAATAGTACATGGTGACAATATAGGTTACCAGAAATAGTACATGGTGGCGATATATATTACCAGAATAATACATGGTAAACAACACTTACATTTATTTAATGGAGTAATATTTAGAACTTAAAGGTTTTTCCATCAAACTACTTTGGAAATATACGGGAGGGAAAACGCCTATGAACTACAAAAAATATATAAATAATTAACGAAGATAAATGAATATTACCAGTAACAGAAAATCAATTAATCAAACGAATGAAGGAAAATAACTATCAATTTCAATATTAACAAAGAATAAGAAACTATCAGCTGAACTAACAGTAAGTGGAAATCAAAATATCAATCGATAAATGAAACCCTAAATCTTTTCCTACATCCCTAATTGTGGTACCGAAAGATTAGTTCGAATACTCAAACAAACAAAAAGAGCGAAAGTAGAAGATTATCAGACTTACAGAAGAACGGCGGTGAGATAGTGGCTACATAACATAAGGAATTAAAAAAATCTTCGGTGGGTTATGAAGAAGATGAAAAGTTTCAAATAGAGAATTGTCAGTTGGAGAATACGGGTTTGAAAAAATCGCCGATGTTTATGAACTAATAATTTGATCGGACTAGCCGCGAGAAGAATAAAAAAATGTTGTCAGAACCTAAGTGCCATTGATTGGTATTTTTAGGGGTAAACCGTCTTTACACAAAGAGAAAATGTTACATATTATGTTGTTAAGAAACTGTGTTTCTCAGCAAATTAAAACCGAGTCAATGGATACAACGCCAAATTCCCCTTAACTATAAACATGACTGACACAGTCTCTCGAAGAAAAAAAAGATAATAAGGACCCATTCATTTAATTTCAAAGATTTAGGTGCAATAGATTGAGAAGACAAGGTGGTCGTGAAGCATGTGGTTGCCTGTGTGTAGACTTTAGAGCATTCTTAAAATGAAAATTGCGGTTTTGTTGAGAACTAATATAATAATTTATATGTGATCGTACGAGAAGTTAACAAAGTGGAACTTGTATTAATATTATGCTGTGTGTACTTCTTCATTTACAACGTGACCACCTTTTATAGGAAGTAAATGATAACAAAATGCTGACACTTGGTGTTGACTAATCACATGAGATGATGAGTAATTATCTTCATAAGTTGACACTTAGATGACATGAGGTCCTTTTGTTTCATATTTGCGATTGTGGGACTATATTAAATGACAATAATAGACTCTGTGGCTATAAGACTTAATTTTCCACGGGATATTATTAAGGGATCTAATCCAAAACCGATATTTTCTTCGGGTTCACGGATATCGCCATCCTCGTTGTTGCAACTGCATGAAATGATTTCTTCGAGCATACCAAATATATTAATTAAAAGAAAATTTGAATAGTGTATTCAACAAAACAGCTTAATAACTATTAAAATGAGTGATAGAGTTTCTCTATAAAAATATGGACCCAATCATTTAATTTGTTTGATTGCTTCTGATCTGTTAGGTGTGTAATAAAAGTTTGAAAAGACAATTGTGAAGCATGCATGTGCTCTAGAGCATTCTAACAATGAATACTGCGGTTGGAAATCGTAGAACAACTACTATTTAAGTAAGTCTAGTTTCATTACAATTTCATCAATACATAGCTTGATAATAAGTACTGTTTCCTCTACGTAAAATATTAGTGATCAAAACAAGAATCAAGCAAAAGATGGAAGGTAGAACTATGGTTATAAGTGTTCTCATAATGACTCTTGTCATGGCGTAGAATCAACGGTATGCTGTCCGAGCAAGAGTGCCAGAAATCTCTTTACTATATGCAGACTTTCGGGAACCCCCAAACATGTTTGTGTACGAGCTAGTGGATGCATTGTACAGATTAGTTGCCCTCCGGAGTATCCGAATCTCGAAAACTATGGTAAATATTTTAATTAAATATTGGTGTATTAGATGTGATCTATTATGTTAATGCCGAGGGAGAGGGTTTTTCTTTTTATTTTTAGCTCAGGGTGATGCTGTCAATGAGTACTGTAACTTGGGTTGTACATTCTCTGCGTGCGGTGCCATGACCACTCTTCAGAACTCCGGTAAAGAAAACTTCTTAAGCTCCACTATTTATCACCTTTGTTCATAATAAATATACAAGAGAACTAATATATTTGAGTTTTGTTTTGGTGACAATAGACACAAATGAAATTATGAATGGAGCGGTTGAACAATGCACCAAGGCATGTTCTATTATATGCAACAAGGGCTCTCTTGCAGCAGTTAAAAGGGCCTAAACAAGCATATCCAAAAAAAAGATATCACACATGAGAGTTCTCTAATTTAATAACGTCGTGTATGTGGCAAAAATGATAGACTCTCGTGTTTGTATTGGAAGTATCAAGTTTGTTGCTGGTTTATGTATGTTTATCGTGGAAGGTTGTCGATCCTCGATTGTGTATGCCTTCTATTATATCATATCATCTAAATGATGAAGCATGTGTGTTTATTAAAGTGTTCTTGTCTCGACTGTTCTAATTTGCTTTTCCATCTATATTATTCCACACATTCAATTAATATCTGCTTAGATCGTTATCACCTTGTAAGGATCATAAATCATGACAATAGTAGCACTACAAGAATACATGGGCTATAGCGAGGAAGAATTTTGTCGGTTCATTAACGGGAAACAGAGTTTCCGACGAAGTTACGAGAGAATGTAGTACCTCGGAATTTGGCTCTCGGAAATGGGGGTTTATCGTTATTTTGTCGGTAATTTGCGTCTAATTATTTTGTCAGAAAATTTGCCGGAAAAACTCGTCGGCATTTAGCTACTAAATTCCGAGGCACGCCATTGTCGGAAATTGGTCCAAACGCATTGCCGGTAATTGGACGGCACAGAACGTCGGGAAATTATCGGTGTGTTCCGACTGTTTTCTGATATCGGAGAGGAATAAATTTAGCCGGTATGTTGACAGTATCATATATCGGCGATTAGTCGGGATATCGAAGGAAGTTTCTGAGTAAAGGTAATATGGAAAAAATTGTCGGAAGGGCCTCTGAGAAATGAGATTAATAATTGTCGGAGTTTACAAAGTAAATGCTGTCAGCGTTCCGAGAAGAAGGACATCTCAGATTAATGGCTAGGTTCCGAGAACGAAAATAGGACAGAAGATAGTCGGTTCTTTTTGACAAAATAACGACGTCAATTTGTATGAGAGCTTCGTCGGAGATTATAATCGAATGAGAACAGAAATGAATCAAAAATGAAATCGAAATATTATCGAAATTGTGGAAGATTGAGAAATATTAGATGATCAAGCCATAAACGTCTTAAAGCGAAAAACTTAACATCCAAAAGCAAAGCTGACAAATAGTTGCATAGAGATGCAGAAAAGATAACCGAGTACAGAGGTTACACACATAAGCCGATAGGTTACAAACATAAGCCGAACTATCCCACAAGGAGACAATATTTTACACCAAAAAGAAAGGATCTGATATTGCTTAACTAGCGAGTGTTGTTGTTCTCACCAGACTGAGACGGGGGACATGGTTGGGGTACATATCCCTCATGAGATTGCTCCAAAACACAGCGTCTTTCACCTGAGAAGTCAATTCTTCAATATGGCCAGTGGCGACAACAAGTTTCTGTTGGGTTTCGATGTACAAGCTCTTGAAATCTGGGTTCTCATCTCCATCTGATGTAAGAGTTGCAGCTGGAACCTCCATTTTCCCATACCCAAAACGGCGGCCATTGTGTATCTGAATCTCCTACACGAGTTTGGTAAACAAAAATGTATTATAAGACTGTGAAGATATCAAACCATGTCTGAGATTGCAATAGTTTGAAATCTGCTTATGTGTGTATAAAAATGTGCAGCCATAAACACTTACAGATAGATAAATCTCATTTTTTTCAAAGTGAGTGAGCTGAAATTCATCAATATCAGCACAAGTGTCTTGAGCTTCAGACATTTCAGTGAGTTTGAATTGTTCATGTAGCCTACACTTTCTAGCAATCTCCTCTGCCTTTTTGTCCACAAACAAACCATCCCTTTTTCGTTTGTGGGTCTTCTCCATGAAGGAGACCATATCAGGAAGCTCCCTTGTCACCTCATCTCTCTAACAAACGTTAATAAATTGTGAAGTTAGTGAAACTTGTTATAGAAAAAACAACAAATCATTCATATTCTGAGTGATATGAAATATATAGTACAGAGAAGAATCATCACCATGTTCTCAGGCATACGAAGATAAGGGCAAGACCCGCAAGTATGCTTAGAAATGCCATAACCTCCTCGTTGGCTATTCCTGTTAGCAGAGTTTGTGTTGCTCCTCTTAACATTCTTCTCTGCAGACCAATAAACTATCAGGCCAGCCCATACAGACTCCTTCATCCAAGCTGGTTTCTCATCTCCATTTCGCCATAACACCTTCCAATCATACACTCTATCTAAGATGCGAGATGCACATAGTGCATCAAACTCCTCACGGACATGTGTTGTGTGAACAAAGTACCAATTGAACTTTTGCTACAGATAAGAAAATTATAGAAACAAGCATTGTTATGTTTCTATACAAGTGCCAATGGAATGCGATCATACTTCTCTATTAACTGATAGTCTACATTCTTACTGTGAAAGCTTTGAACCATCTGTGTTTAGTATCTCCAGGTAGTGATGTCCACTTAGGAGCAGCATCAGGAAAATCGTTCTCCATTATTTTTTTCACTGATTTGGTTATGCCCTTTGTATACTCAAACCTTGTTAAGATAATGAAAGCAACCTCGTTAACATATTAGTGAAGCTCAAATCTGAAAAACGAGGATATAGACTTAAAATGGGGAAGCTACCATCCTGCACCATTCTCCCTTTGTGGATCAAGTTTAGGAAGTCCACTCCTCCCTGGTGCAACAAGAAACTCTTCCAATGTCATCACTTGTGGAGGCATAGCTGGTGGAGGCATAGCTGGTTGAGGCATAGGTTGTTGAGGCATAGGTGGCTGAGGGATACCTTCTTCAGGCATAGCTGGTTGAGGCATGAGTTGTGGAGGATTCGCTTGTGAACGCATAGGTTGGGGAATGGTGACGTCGTCTGCATCAAATGGTTGACTTGGTGGCTGTGTTTCATCATTTGGAGGAAGCATTTGTGAGGTGGAGACTTGTTGAATGAAACCAACCCACGATCCAGCACTTCTACGAAGAGCCATACAGAGAGAATCTGCAAATTGAACTTTGAGCCATTAGTTATATGTAACTAAGTTATCGAAGCATCTTATATTACATACACACTTAGAAGATTTTGTTAAAAATATATTGGTCTCCCTTTTTTACCTTTTAAACGAGTGAATTGTAAAACTTTGCACTATGATTGTTAAAAGAAGGGGTATACCTATATATGTAAATCGAAAACGAGAAGGCTTAATTATTTGTACTGGGAGATTGAAAATTATTGAAAAAGAAGCGCGAAAGTATTTTCATGTTTCCGAGAAATTTCGCATGAAGAAGTGAGATTAAGTGAAAATATCATGTCCTTACCGCCGGGCAAACCATGTGCCTAGTGATTTAGGTTGAGACGTACATGTAATTGGAGTAGAGTGGCGATTTGACAGAAGCTTTCCCGAATTTTCAGTAAAGTTGAGAAAAGCGAAGACTAATTTCCCATTAGTATCGATAGATGCATACTTCTCGACAAATATCTGACGATCTCGCCCAACACTCGGCCGCTTTCGATGTAAGTCTCTGTACTTCACATAATTCTATTATCTCATTATTTTCATTAACGAGAAAGAAGGTTGAAACACAGCGTTTTATTACTAACTTTACTATTGGTCTCGTTCTACTATTCGGGCCCAATTAAAATCCTATATCATTAACTCTTCTCCTTTAAACAAGTACCATATTTATCAGGCGACTTTGAAAGAAAAAACCAGAATTCTCCGACGTTGGTGAGTCGTTCCTCATCAATTTCACTTTCACTTCGTAAGCTGAGTGGCTTTAATTTGTCATTTCTCGTTCATATATGCATAAATTGTTGATGAATTTTGTAATTTGTGTATGTGTAGCTATGCCGATTAGCTATACTCAAAGCACCTCTTCAGGACCATTTATTGATCCGGCCATTGCTCTTGCTGACGGCGACTTCGGTATTCCGAAGTACTGTTTTTGTGGTAGTCTGATGAAAGTTGAGGAATCGACTAACATCGCAAACAGAGGAAAGAAGTATTTTTGTTGCCCAACGAGTGATGTAAGTTTGTTTATGCATTCGCTAAGAGCATTTTGATGGAAACTAAAGCTTATGCTTTCTGTTTTCTGTAGGGTCCCGGTGAACACATCTTCAAATGGTGGGATGATGCTGTTGACGAGGAACTCTCGTTTCTCCATACCCAACTGAAGGAGAAAGTTGACAGGCCTTACCTTGGCTTATGGGGTAGACAATCAGACGGAGGTAATGTCACCAGGTCCTGAAGCCGCGTTGGAGGCAATGAAGGCATCATTGGAGCAAACTGTGGAGGAGGTGGGACGGATTAAGCAAGATGTTGACCGGAAGGAAGTGGAGATCCAGAAGTTGAAAGAGTTTGTCTCGTACGGGAGTGAAGGAATTGTTTTCCTTCTGGTCATCATTGTCGTCGTTGGATTTGCCTACTTACTTAAGTAGTGTATGTGGTCAATTCTGGGATCTAATGCTTAAGCTTCTGTCTGATGTTTCTAGATTTATGCTTCTAAATTTCGGCTATAGCTCTTGTCCATTTTCTATGATGACATGAGCTCTTTAAGTTAGAATCGGTTGTAATCTTTGCTTCAGTGTTGTACTACTACTGAGTTTAAATTTCTTTCTATCAATGAATCAGGTTTCTATTCTTCTCTTTATATTGTGCGAGGATCATGACTCATAATTCTATTACCATTCTGAAAAGAGGAGACACCGAGATTAATTTAGTTTGTCTCCATACAACAAATAAGGAACTTTGTGTTCTGTTTCTTCACGATACAGATGCTGGTGACTCCATTGATTTAGACAGAAACACTTTCTCTTGTTTCACTCAGCCATAGAATGAGAAGACTTATACATGCAAAAATGGATAAGAGATCGATGTAACCAAAAACTTGGAGAAATTACGGGTGCTGCGACCAATGGAACAAGATAAATTACCATAGAATATGAGGAACAAGATAAATTTTCCATTACATGGTCTGCATATCATTTGTAGAATAAAAACAAAATTCATAGAATAAGAACAATATTCGTAGACTATAAGGAAGCAGATAAATATCCCATAGGGAAGATCATAGTAATCAGAGTAGATTTTAACATTGTTATTCAGAGTCATCATCCGAACAATATTCATCACCAGATGAGTCACTGCAGCTATCAAATTCCCCCACCGTTTGCTCCTGGACATCATCATCATACAATTCCTCCGGAAAGTCATCATCCTCGTTGACGAGGTTCATCTCTTCAAGTGAATGTTCAGATCTTTGCGTTGTTGTCAGACCAGAGTGCTGCAGCGGTTCATTGTCTATAACACCTTCAACTCGTTCCCGGGGGTTTATTTTAGTAATTGTAACCCACAGATTGTTGGTCCGAGTAACCCGTGGGTACGGAATATACGAAACCTGCTCGGCTTGACTTGCAAGGATAAATGGGTCGTATTTGTTTAGTCTCCGACCTGTGTTAATTTCAGTAACCCCAAATTTCGTGCATCTTACGCCAACATGAGGGGTTGGGTCATACCAATCACACTTGAAGATCACACATTTAAGATTAAGAAAACCAGGATACTCAACTTCCATGATGTCGACAATCTCTCCATAGTAATCGACCGTATCTGTATGAACAAGAACACCGTGATTAGATGTTTTCCTCTGTGTTGTGATTCCTCGCTTCCGGAACAGATAACCTCGGGAACAATACATAGGAGATGATATAGCTTGCAATAGTGGTCCTCCGATTAACTCTGCAATCCATGTATTCGGGGTAATCGCTGGTGAAGTTGTGGATTTTATCTACAAATAACAAAGAAAGTGAGTGGATGTGTTAATTGAAAAAGTAAGCAAATGGTATAATTTCGATAACTTACGTAATGGCGCAACCATTTAGAAAATAATTGACACTTATATCGCTCCATTTCCATTTCTGATACATTTCCATAGTCCCCCTTAATGTTTTCCTCAAAGATTCTGCAACGGACATGAAGCAACAAAGGTTAGATAAGATATATATTATTGCTATAAGATATAACCGTTATTTAGAAAGAAAAATAATAGTGCAATATTTACCGTTCATATGGAAGGATATCATCGCAATTCCGGAGAATATATGAGTGAACGTGATCAAACTCTTGTTCACTCAGCCATACACCTTTCCTCTTCCCACTTAACCTCCCAACTTCAGAGAACATGGAGGGAGCATATTTTGGATACACACGACCAACTCCACCATCGTCATATCGTCCGGGTTTCCTAAGCTTCGTCTGAACATGTGACCCAAAATAATATGATGAGAAATAAGAAGTCTCCTCATTTATGCTTTGTGCCACAATTGATCCCTCCACCTTACTCAAGTTTTTCACTTTTTTCTTCAAGTGGAACATAAATCTTTCAAATGGATACATCCACCGATATTGCACGGGTCCCCCGAGGACCGCTTCTCGAGGTAAATGTATAGGAAGATGCTCCATTACATCAAAGAAAGATGGAGGAAAAATCTTTTCTAGATTACAAAGCAGTACAGGGATGTTCTGCTCGAGAATATGTAATCCGTTCATAGTTAAAGACCTAGCACAGAGATCTCGGAAAAAGGAACCAATACCTGCAGACACAGATATAAGTTGTATTAAGATGCATTAAATAAGAAGTATTTAACAAAATTGACAATTGAATATTTACCAGCAATTGATTCGTGGACATTTTTATGCAATAGTTCGGCAAACACGAAAGGTAGCAACCGCTGCATGAAGACGTGACAATCATGACTCTTTATCTCATATAATCTCCCATTATGCTCGTCCACACAGTTAGCCAGGTTTGACGCATACCCGTCGGGGAATTTAACATCACCACATATCCACTCAAATAACTCGGCCTTCGCCGTCGAATCTAATCGAAATATGGGAGCTGGAGCTTTTCTGTTGCCTGTCAAGTGTAACTCATCTCGGCAACATATATCAGGAAGATCTAAACGTGACTTAACGTTATCCTTCGTTTTGCCGGAGACATTCAATACTGTATTGAGGATATTGTCGAAGAAGTTCTTCTCAATATGCATAACATCAAAATTATGTCGAAGGAGATGTGTTTCCCAGTAGGGAAGATCCCAAAAAATACTTTTCTTGTGCCAGTTATGAAACTGTCCATATCCTTGCACTTTATCATGTCCGTTTCCGCCACATTTAACAGTTGTATCAATGTCAAAATCTCGGAACTGCGCAAGTAAAGACTGGCCGTCACACAAGAGAGGCGGACCTTCCCGGACAACTCTATTTCTACGGAATAACCTCCTATTCCGCCGATATGGGTGACTATGGGGCAAGAAACGACGATGACAATCAAACCATGTGGTTTTCTTACCATTACGCAATTGGAAAGCATCTGTACTATCCTGACAATACGGACAAGATAGTCTCTCGTGTGTTGTCCACCCAGATAACATTCCATTCGCTGGAAAATCACTTATTGTCCACATCAATACAGCTTTCATGTTGAAATTATTCTTACTCGACACGTCATATGTCATGACCCCATCATACCATAACATTTTCAGCTCCTCAATCAAAGGTTGTAAAAACACATCAAGGGATCTTCGAGGATGATCTGGTCCAGGCACAAGTATGGTCAGAAACAGAACTTCGCGTTTCATACATAGAGTCGGGGGCAAATTATACGGTGTGACAATGACTGGCCAAAGGGAATATTTCCGCCCACACTTTCCAAACGGATTGAACCCATCTGTGCACAATCCAAGATATACATTCCGATTTTCTTCTGCAAATTCAGGATACAAAGATCGAAAATGTTTCCACGCTTCAGCATCTGACGGATGAGCAATTTCTCCGCTGAATTCATGTTCCCCGTGCCATCTCATTGATGCTGCTGTTCTTTGAGATTGGTAAAGCCTCTTCAATCGATCTGCGATAGGCAAATACCACATTCTTTGGAAAGGAATTTTTCTCTTCCCAATCATTTCCTCAAACCTTTCCTTACCACAAAATCTGCATGCATCCAACTGAGCATCTTCTTTCCAAAAAAGCATGCAATTATCTCTGCACACGTCTATCATTTCAAAAGGTAACCCAAGTCCCGCAACCAATTTTTGAATAGCGTAATATGACCCAGGTGCAACATTATCTGCGGGCATATACTCTTTTGCAAAATCCGCACTTGCATCTACACAATCCTCAGGAAAATTCCATTCTGTTTTAATGCTCATTAACCTAGTAGCAGCAAATAAAACCGACTGACCCTCTTTGCAACCTGCATATATCGGATCACTAGCAGCTTGTAACATATCATAAAACTTCTTAGCCTCTGCGTTCGGTTCCTCCCATACATTATATGTTTCAATTGGTCCACGAAACGCATCTCTAACCATCTCACTAACATGATCTTCTTCTATATTGATTGAACTAGCTTCATTTGTAACTGAAGCTACAATAACAGTATCTTCCATTTCACCCATGTTAACATGACTAGTTGAAGGCAATGTTCCAAAATCCTCTCCATGGGAGAACCAAATAAAATATCCCGGTGTAAACCCTCTGAGATACAAATGCTTCCAAATCGTTTCAACAGCAATGAATTTCTCATTTTGGCATTTTAGACAAGGGCAACTCATCTTAGCTTGTTCCCGGGAGATTTCTTGATTTGCAGCAAAGTGCATAAATTCCTCCAGCCCTTGCTTATATTCAGTCTTGATTTCTCCCGTTTCCTCATCTAGTCGATTGTACATCCACTCCCTCAATCTATAAATTGGATGAGACATATATTT